>JAECUM010056964.1:0-32361 GCA_016617855.1 Megalonaias nervosa | reverse complement strand
TAATAACATCCACCGCTTGACTCGATGCCTCAGTCATATCATCTTCTCTCAGCGTGACCCTAAATGAGTCTCTGACCTTGCTGTAAAGGACGGCTATCCACGAGGTCTGCAGGCAAAAATCGGGACAACTAGTATCGTGTTGTGTTATACCTTACACACTGATGTCTGTATAGACGAATTGTTTTTAAAATATACGTGCCATAATAGAACTTCCTCGGACAAGCTGCAATTGACCAAATTGGACTCATCGATTCTGTTCGAGGCAAAAATGGCTCAGAAAATGCCGGGTTACATAGGCAGGAAAGAAAGCTTTGAATACGATTCCTATGGAACGTTATCTTAAATAATCTTGAAAATGAATAAATAGGTAGCAGACGTTTAATGATCAATTTGGAGAGACACAATTGCAAGTTGCATAAACCTCACAGACCAATTTTCACGAAAACATGTTTTGAGTCCGTCTATGCTTCAGTATTGTTGCAAAATATATTTTCAAAACTATCGCGTATGTTGATTATATTTTGTGTATATCTGCTTATGTGAGAGTATGATAATAAATTTAAGTGCAACAGAAACATTAAAGTGATTTCCTTTTCTTTCTCCTGTAAAATTCGGAAAATATGAGCTACAGTAATTTTTCGTTGATTTATCCACATGGTCATTTGGCTAATTACTTGATTTCATAACTATCTTTCCAATAGTGATTACCTAAAACGATATAATAATCATTAACATGCAGCAAAGCTATAAACTAGATATCTACATAGTAATTAATAATCGTGAAAAATATATCTGTAGTTTACATACATGAGTTGATACAGAAAAGAAATAATGTAAATATTGTTTTAAACATATACGCAAAATAGAATTATGTTATGTGCGAGTGTCGTTTATGATTATTACTGGTTCATTCTCGTTGTTGCACTGTATTCGATCTGAAAGAAGATAAACATGACATTGCTAAGAGTAATCTGAGCCGATGATTCTTGTAAGTTAAAACCTACCGTTGAAATCTTGTACTTGAACGGAATACGATGTTTTCTTCCAAATACAGAGTCTAAAGCAAGAAATGTTTTCAAACATTCGTAAATAATTTGCAGGTATCTTCCGGGTACATGTTTAGGATAGTTTTCTTGTGTTTCACACATCCGTCTGTCTTCTTAATATTTGTGGAAAATATTATGGGACGTGGACGGATGGGAATGGGGGAGATAATGTGAAATGATGGACAAAATGCATTCTTTCTGCTGATTCTTGTTCTCTTATACATACATACATACATACATACATACATACATACATGCATACATACATACATAGGGTAGTATATCTCCAACTGGGTTAAAATAATAACAATCAATGCGCTGAAGAGTGTTCAGATTTGATGTGGGATTTCGTTTAATTGGCAATAAATAAGTGGTAACCAATTCTTCATTGAACTTTGAATAACGAATAAGTAGCCAGCTGGATGTAACTAATGAAAAAGTAGTCAAATTTATTTGAAAATGGTTGAATCGGGAATAAGGAAAAAGTAACCAATTTGCTCTCAACCTACGCGTGCATGTGTCATGGAAACCTTGTCAATAAAGATTTGAATATTATTGACTTTAATCGTCAAAGTCACGTGTTGAAGGTTTATACATTCAAACATATTCCAATCAGAGCAATCCGGTTGCAGCAAGAACATATCGTGTCCGTTGATTTCCTCCTTTCTTCCAACCATATTGTTTCTCAGCAATATTTAAAAGACGGAGATATTTGTTATTAAACAAGCTCTGCTCTCTATGCGTCACCACAAGAACCCACGTATTATTTGTGACTGTCTGAAAACAAAATTACAATTGTCTTCAAAATTTTTGTTTCAATGTTAGATTCATTGAAATATCAGATTTCAAAGATATCTTTTACTTTAAAAGATCCTTAGGTTAAGATTACTTTGAAGAATGTCACGTTACACCCTTTTTACATGGCCTGTGATGCTTTGGAGAATGTCTTTGTTAACAACATAAAAGACATTCATATATAATTCCTTTCTACCGGATATGCTCGAAACAAGATTTTTATCCTTTTTCAGCTCAGTTTATGTGCGTAGCATACTGTGTTAAAAGACATTATTATCTTTGTACCAACAGTTTACGTTATATGTATAAATGGCATACTGGAATACAACTATAGAAGATTACACAAATCGTACCAGAATAACCCATCGAAGTTAATGACTAAAATCAAATCAGAACAAATTACAGCATGCCATCATACAACATGTTTTTCAAAATATCAATATATATGCAAATCTTCTCTCAAGGATCTATGTTAAGAAACATTATTAAAATGTTCAGGAATCTTATTATGGACATTGCAATAAAGCTTCAAGATGACTGGGGCACAAATGTAGAGATAAAAGCACTGAACAAAGTTCGTACGAAATGTAATTTTAACTGTTCTTTAACTAATTAAATCGGAATTAGACATTTAATAGACAGTTTTATTACAAGTTGTCCTTCTTTCCATACTCCGATAATTGGTGTTTTGACTCTGATTATATTCTAATTAACACACTAATTATTCAATATAAGAGAAAGAAGACAAATTTAGCAGAATATTAAATTAATCATGTATCGTGGTGACTTTGGCACGACGGCTATTGGCGGAAATAAATGCGTCGACGGATGAATTATACATTTGCTATTACTATAAAGAGCTGAAGGAATGGAAAACTGAAGAAAATACCATATCAATTTTTTTTTTATTTCTGTCAACATTACCTCGATGTCCAAGACATAGGCAATGGGGTAGCATGAATAAATAATAATTAGCTTAAGGAAAACTTTTGGTGTGTCAAGTGAATGAAACTAATCATGGCTAACGCTACCAAGTCTATATATGTCACCTCAAAGTTGTGGTCATTTGGTGATTGAGATTTACCCAGAAGAAAGAATCCTTCTTTCTTAGTAAGATATCCTAAGACCAGAATTTATGCGCATAATACCCATATATAATCCCGTCAATAAGGTGAACCCAACTCTTAACAGAGTGTTTATGATGCGGTAAAAGTAGTTACTGCCTCTTGCTTTTGCATTACGTGAGGTCGATTAAATTCTACATCATTAAGGGATAATATATTAAGACATTATTCTCGACAACAGATCTTTCCACACACCATATAAAGTTCATCTGAACACCGGAGAGATGACACTTGACTTTGCTGTGAACGTTAGCAGAAAAAGTACAACAATGTTTAGTCAACATAAAGAGCAATTAAAATTAGTTTGTGAAAATCAAAATTGATTGACAAACCAAAGGTAATAGGCACGAATTAATTTGAATTGAGTTGAGCACGTTGTATGGTCTCTTGTCACACTGACATTTGGTATTGATACGCAAATGGAAATTCTTGGTATCGATATCCGGATGAGAGGGAACAGGTAGTTAACTTCTTGTATTTTGCATTTCTCCCAATGTATAAAATCTTGAAAAATTAAAATATGTAGTATAATCAAATTGATCCGGGACAAATTTTCGCAAATTAAAGATTTGCCTCGTCCGATCTAGAAATAAATTGACACAGGTTATGAGTTCTTATCAACAATTGTTTTCTTCTCATGATTCCTCATATAAAAGCGACTGAAAAAATAAATATAGGTCGGATAAACAAGAATTGGCTCTAAAAGATTTCTAAGGTAGTATATAAATTCCTTTGATCTTGGAACATATACCAGCTCAGAGAAATTTGGTTGTGTCAGGTAGATCACTCTCTAATGTCAAGTAAGTGTACCAAAATGAACGAGTGCTTAAAATTAAAGGATTCTAATTGTTACAACAACCAATCTCCTTATTATTTCCCAAAAGAAAAGAATATATGGAACAAAACATATTTGAAAATAATATCTAGACATTAATCTTTCTATTCAGCATCAAATTTCCCTTTCTCAGTTTCTCATTCATTCCCTTCATTTTCTTCACATTCTTATTTCAAGCGAAAACTAAAATAAATCCATACCCTTCTAAAGTCTTATCGATCAGAGACTTTCTGTGCTAATCTACATAGTTTGCTACCTTCTCAAGACCAATATAATAACCTCTGGTATAAATCGATATCCAATTCGACCATCTCTCTCTCTCTCTCTCTCTCTCTCTCTCTCTCTCTCTCTCACACACACACACACACACACACCAGAGACATTTTTCATTGTGAAGACTGTTTAATTAATAACATCCACCGCTTGACTCGATGCCTCAGTCATATCATCTTCTCTCAGCGTGACCCTAAATGAGTCTCTGACCTTGCTGTAAAGGACGGCTATCCACGAGGTCTGCAGGCAAAAATCGGGACAACTAGTATCGTGTTGTGCTATACCTTACACCCTGATATCTGTATGGATGAACTGTTTTCAAAATATACGTGCCATAATAAAACTTCCTCAGAAAAGCTGCAATTGACCAGATAAGATTCGTCAATTCTGTTCGAGGCAAAAATGACTCAGAAATTGCCGGGTTTATAAGCTTTTGAATACGATTCCTATAGAACGTTATATTAAATAATCTGAAAATGAATAAATAGGTAGCAGACATTTAATGGTCAATTTGAAGAGAGACAATTGCAGGTTTAAGATAAACCAAACAGACCAATTTTCACGCAAACATGTTATGAGTCCGTCTATGCTTCAGTATTGTTGGAAAATATATTTTCAAAAACTTTCGCTTTTGTTGATTATATTTTGTGTATATCTGCTTATGTGAGAGTATGATAATAAATTTAAATGTAACAGAAAAATTAAAGAGATTTCTTTTTCTTTCTCCTGTAAAATTCGGAAAATATGAGCTACAGTAAGTTTTCGTTGATTTATCCACATGGTCACTTGGCTAATTACTTGTTTTCAGAACTATCTTTCCAACAGTGATTACCTAAAACGAAATAAACAATCATTAAAATGCAGCAAAGCTATAAACTACATATTTACACAGTAATTCATAATCGAGAAAATATTTCTGTAGTTTACATACATGAGTTGATACAAAAAAGAACTAAAGTAAATATTGTTTTAAACATATACGTAAAATAGAATTATGTTATGTTAGAGTGTCGTTTATGATTATGACTTGTTCATTCTTGTTTTTGCACCGCATGCGATCTGAAAGAAGATAAACATGACATTGCTAAGAGTATTCTGAGGTGATGTTTCCATTAATTTTAAACGTATCTTTTAATTCTTGTATTTGAACGGAATACAATGTTTTCTTCCAAATACAGAGTCTAATGCAAGAAATGTTTCCGAAGATTCGTAAATAATTTACAGGTATCTTTCGGGTACGTGTTTAGGATAGTTCTTTGTGTTTCACATATCCGTCTGTCTTCTTAATGTTTGTCGCAAATATTATATCTGGACGGATGGGAATGGGGGAGATGGCGAGAAATAATGGAGAAAATACATTATTTCTGCCGTTTTCGTGTTCTATTATACATAGATACTGTTATGTATATGTAATTTAATTATTAATTTGTTAGTTTTATTTTTTTTTATTTTTAATTCCATTACGTGTTATTGTAATGTACCTTTAGCTACAGAATTTGAAAATTGTCCAGAAATTCAATTCAGTTCTGTTTGACCTGTCCGTTAGTTTGCATTAGCAACTAATATTGTAACACTGTATCTAGTTTCTGACATTGATTCAGAACCATTAAGGGTTCTGGTAAACACCTTTTTTTTAAATTTATTTTTAATTCTTTCTAAGAGTAAGATTCATTCTGTAGAATCAAGGCCATTCTTGCAGTACGTGATAAGTATCATGTAACAAACTTCTATTCCTTCTGGAAAGATGAACTCTTGACCTTCATCCGGGTAACTGTTTTGCGTTTTAGTTAGTCTTATAACTCATTTTATCATAAGAATTTGACAGTCACTCTCTGAACATACGTTGTGACCAGTTTGAGTTGAGTTTTCATTTTATTGATTTTTCTAGTTATTATTTTTCCAGGAATACAAGTGCTGATACAGAATTCTTGGACAAAGACACTCATTGAAATTTTTTTCGGAAATCCAAACTGGATTATTATTTTCTGTGATTCAACAAAGAAACCGTTGACATATCAGTACGACGCTGACCACAACAAGCGTCATCGTCCTCCATTTGAATTTCATAGGGACTCGAACTCAGATTCATTTTGGACTTTTTAATAACAGGACTTTTATTTATTAATTCTTGGATTATTTTTGGATTTCATTCTTAAAATCATAAGTTCTTTTTCTCATGTTTACCTTGGTTTTCTAGGGAAATAAATTATTTGTTAAATTTTACTAAGCTTGTTGTCTTCACTCTTTTCTTGTTACTTTTTGTAAGAGCCTAGGCAAGTAACAAGAAAACTGGGGGCTCTTCGGAGATATATGAATTCTGGCTAAAATATTTCAGAAAATTTTGTTTTTCGAAATTTAAATTCCCCTAGTTTCAAAACTTTTTAAATCCCAAATATTATTTCACATTTTAGAAATCTTTAGTGAAATCAACATGATTTTTTACAATATAATCAAAACTAGATAATTTTTTTTTTTAATTTTACCCAGCAGTGGTTGGACATTTTGAAAATAAAAGTACAGCTAAAAAAGTTGGAATTATAGATAAGACAGGTTCAGTTTCAGATAGAAAAGATTCAAATGATAAAAGAAATGGAAGTAATGTAGATGCAATTGGTGAAAAAAAAAACAAGACAGGCTAATACAAATGCAAATGCAAAGAGAAAAGGAAGAAAGGGAATTTCAAAATCTGTTAAAAGAAGTAAAGCTGGCAAGTGAAATGCACGTTCCCACTTCACATACACATTCTAGTTTTGAGCTTACTAAGAATGTTAGGTTATTGCCCCCTTTTAGAGAAAAAGAAGTGGACACATATTTTCCTCGTTTTGAAAAATTGCGCAAAATTTGAAATGGCCAGGGGAGCATTGGACTCTATTACTACAATGTGTACTTATTAGTAAAACTAGTGATATTTACCATTCAATATCAGTACAGCAAAGTGCCGACTATGATCTGGTTAACGAATGCATCTTAAGTGGGTATGAGTTAGTCCCTGAGGCTTATCTGCAAAAATTTAGGAACTATAAAAAAGAAGCTGGACAAATTCATGTCGAATTTGCAAGAGACAAAGAGAAGTTATTTGACAGATGGTGCTTAGCAAAGAATGTTGATCAAGATTATGAAAGTCTTAGGGAACTTGTATTACTTAAAGAGTTCAAGAACTGTGTCCATAGTGACATTAAGACTTACCTTAATGAGCAAAAGGTCGAAATCTTGGAACATGGTGCTCGTGCCGCTGATGAGTATTGCTTAGCTCATAAAGTTCCTTTTGTACGCAAGTCTTCCACTCAGCATTCTTCTGTTAAAAAGGTATTTCAGCCTAATACCAGCCCTTCTAAATTTCAATCAGGCACAACTTGTAAAAATTAAGCTTCTGATAAGCTTGATAAAAAATCATTGTCTCTTCCTTCGTGTAGCTATTGCAAGAAGAAAGGACACGTTACGTCTGATTGCTTCAGATTGGAAAATAAGCATCAGAATCAAGACAGACCTATTCCAAATGCTCTTATTTCTTAGAGGTCAAGGTCACGGTCATGTATTGAAAGCAATACATTTGTTGGGTTTAATAAACCCCAGTCTGATTTTATTATGGAGAATTATGAACCATTCATGTCGAAGGGTTCTATATCACTTTTGGGTGATTTGGCCAATCCCATTCCTATTAAAATTTTAAGGGACACAGGAGCTTCTCAGAGTGTTTTATTATCAGGTACTTTGCCTTTGTCTGAAAAGTCTTCTTTAAATGAGAGTGTTCTTGTTCAGGGAGAAGAGTGCGGTTTTGTTAATGTTCCTCTCCATTGTGTAAATTGGTCATCAGACTTAGTCTCAGGACCCGTGACGGTCGGAATGGTGTATTCTTTACTCGTTGAAGGGATTCTTTTATTACTAAGCAACTACCTAGCTGGAGATAACGTTGTGGTTAATCCACTTGTAACTGACAAGCTTTGTTTGGATCAGAAAGTCGATGCTATTGAAAAAGAATTCCCTGATTTATACCCAGCTTGTGCAGTTACTAGAGCTATTGCAAGGAGAGCTTTCGAGAATGATTTCGAGAAGGAAAGTATTCCTTTTGCTGACACATGTATTGGTCAGGCTTTTGATGAGGTCACTTTCACTCCTTGCTTGGATCAATTAAAAGATATTGATCACACTGATCCTCTTTTAACTACTCATTGTAAGAGCCTAGACACGTAACAATACATACATACATACATACATACATACATACATACATACATGCATGCATGCATGCATGCATACATACATACATACATACATACATACATACATACAGTCAGTCAGTCAGTCAGTCAGTCAGTCAGAAGGTGGGGATGATGTGAGATCCCGACTCCTTCTGTTGTTTGGTTATTGCTATCTAGGTGATGATTGACAAAGGTGTTATTGCCCGCATCGAGGAAACAACAAAATAAAATATTAAATTAAAGGATGGAATAACAGAGATCTAAGTAGAGATATAGAACAGAACAACACGATACCACTCTACGTACCAGATAACATTTAATCAATTTCATAATCAAATTGAAAATGACATTTGATTAATTCACTTTCTTTTAGAAACTGAGTTCAAATGTTATGCGAAATTGATTTCGTCGTTCTGTTACACCAATAAAAAAATTCAACATATAATCCAATGGCTTATCGAACTCAAATTGCCGCCTTTTCAGTATCGCTTGGTTGATTCCGGTCTTTTCCAAATCACTGTTGGTGATAGGTCGACATTGCCGTATTTCTTTCCCTTCACTATTCCATCTAGCCTCCTCGGCTGTCAATTGTCTTGGTTATAGACTGCCCTCTTTTCTACTGTGAAGTACAGATATGGATCTATGTTTCTTCCAAATAAATATAATATCCAACCTAAATATGTCAGTTTTTGTTCTTCTCCAAGGATCAAACAAAATTCCCACTCTTATTATGTCAGATACAGTCTATCGTAATTTAACAGAGACAAGCTATGGTTATTTTGCAACCTGATGCTGTAATTAAAAAAACAAAACCTATAAACGCGAACTTATGTCTTTTCTAGCGTCTACTCGCATTCCTAACTGGAACAATGAAATAATTAGATGCCTTAGACAAACAATCACACCCCTCTGTAAGCTCTAAATTACTAGCTAACTTATCTCAGTCGGCACACGTGAAATGCCAAATAGATGTTGACATCAATTTTTAGGTAAGGTTCAATCACATTTTGTATTGTATTATATTTACCAAATATTGAGCTCCCCATTTCTTAAAATCGGCTCGACGAAGTTTCTTTAAACGTTTCTTTTTGTTGGAACAAATCCCTATCTAGAAACTGTCCAAGATGCGTTGAAATCAAAATTATCTAGGCAGTATTTCTCCAGTTGGGTTAGAATAATAGCAATGAATGCGCTGAAGTGTTAAGATATGATGTGGCATTTCTTTTATTTGGCAATAAATAAGTGGTAGCCAGGTATTCATTGAACTTTGAATAACGAATACGTAGCCAGATGGATCTAACTAATGAAAATGTAGTCAAATTTATGTGAAAATGGTTGAATCGGAAATAAGCAAAAGGTAACGAATTTCAACTCAATCTAAGAGTGCATGTATCATTAAAACCTTGGCAATAAATATTTGAATATTATTGACTTAAACCGTCAAAGTCACGCCTTCAAAGTTTGTATATTCAAACTTGATCCAATCAGAACAAACCGGTTGCAGCAAGAACAGCTCGTGTCCGTTTATTTCCTCCTTTGATCTATCCGCGTTCTTTCTCAGCAATATTAAAAAGGCGGATATATATATATATATATATATATATATATATATATATATATATATATATATATATATATATATATATATATATATGTTAGTAAACAAGCACTGCTCTCTATGCGTCACCAGAAGAACCCATGGATTATTTATGGCTGTAAAATAAATTACAATTGTCTTCAAAATTTTTGTTTCAATGTTAGAGCCATTGAAATATCAGATTTCAAAGATATATTTTACTTAAAAAGATCCTTCGGCTAAGATTACTTTGAAGAATGTTACGTTACACCCTTTTTACATATCCTGTGATGCATTGAAGAATGCCTTAGCTAAAAACATAAAAGACATTCATACATAATTCCTTCATACCGGATATGCTCGAAACAAGATTTTTATCCTTTTTCAGCTCAGTTGATTTGTGTAGCATACTGTGTTAAAAGACATCATTATCGTTGTACCAACAGTTTTCGTTATATGTATATATGGCAATCTGGAATAAAACTAAAGGAGATTACACAAATCAAACCAAAATAACCCATCGAAGATAATGACTAAAATCAAATCAGAAGAAATTACAACATACCATGATACAACATATTTTTCAATACAATTGCTGAAAGAGTTGAAGATAATGGAAAACTGAAGATAACTGCATAGCATTTTTTTAATTTCTGTCAACATTACCTAGATGTCTAAGATATAAACAATAGGGTATCAAGAATAAATAATAATTAGATTAAGCAAATATTTTGTTGTGTAAAGTAAATGAAACTAAACGTTGTTAAAGCTACCAAGTCTATGTATGTCACCTCAGCCTTGTGGCCATTTGGTGATTGTGATTTTCCCAGAATAAAGAATGCTTCCTTCTTATTTAGACATGCAAACTAAGACCAGAATTTATGCGCATATTACGCAAATATAAGCCCGTCCATAAGGTGAACCAAACTCTTGACAGGGTGTTTTTGATGCTGTAAAGTAGCCACTGCCTCTTGCTTTTGCATTGCGTGAGGTCGATTAAATTCTACATCATGAAGGGATAATAAATGCACACAGTATTCTCCCCAACAAATCATTCCACACACCATATAAAGTTGATCTGAACGGCACGTGTCTTTGCTGTGAACGTTAGCAGAAAACGTACAACAATTTTTCAGTCAACATATATAGCAATTAAGGTTTGTTTGTGAAAATCAAAATTGTTTCATTAACCAAAGGTAGTCGGCATGAATCTATTTGATTTGAGTGAAGCATGATGTATGGCGTCTGGTCATAAGTACATTTGGCGTTGATACTCAAGAGGAAATTCTTGGTATCCAAATGTGAAGGAACAGGTACCTAACTTCTTCCAGGTTTGCATTTCTCCCAAATGTTCAAAGCTAACTTCTTGCATTTTGCATTTCTCCCAATGTATAAAATCTGAAAAATTAAAATATATAGTATAATCAAGTTTCTCTGAGACAAACTTTCGAAAATTAAAGAGTTGGTTCGTGCGATCTACAGTTAAATTGAGACAGGTTATGAATTCTTATAAACATTGTTTTTTTTTTTTCTCTTGAATCCTGATATAAAAGCGACTGTCCGACAAATCAAGGTCGGATAACGAGAACTGGCTCTGAAAGATTTCAGTGGCTGCATACATTCTTTTGTTCTTGAAACACATGCCAACTGAGAAAATTCTTGTTTATGTCAAGGAGATCATTCTCTAATGTCAAGTGAAGTGTACCAAAATTAACGAGTGATAAATGTGAAGGATGCTAATTGTTACAACAACCAAACTCCTTTCGATATTTACCAAAAAATATACGCAATAAATCATTTTAAAGTACAACTAGCCATAATTATTTCCATTCAGCATTAAATTTCCCTTTCTCAATATTCCATATTTTCATAGGACTAAAAATTTATATCATTTGTTACTTTAAATTTCTTCACATTTTTTTTATTTCAAGCGAAAGCTAAAATAAATTCTCTCTCTCTCTCTCTCTCTCTCTCTCTCTCTCTCTCTCTCTCTCTCTGTGACACTCACACACATACATTCTTGCTTTACATGAAGCTGTCCGTTAAACGTTAGCAACATATTTTCTTCAGACAATCGGAACACCACAAATTACTTTCCACGAAATTCCTAGTACTTCTTTCACCGTGAAGACTGTTTAATTAAAAACATCCTCCGTTTGACTTGATGCCTCAGTCATATCATCTTCTCTCAGCCTGACCCTAAATGAATCTTTGTCTTTGCTGAAAAGGACGGCTATGCACGAGGTCTGCCAGCAGAAATCGTGACCATTGGTATCGTGTTGTGTTATAACTCACACCGTTGTGTAGGCATGGCAGCTAGTATAGACGAACTTAGTAACAGCTGTTTTCAAAATATACGTACCATGAAAAAACGTCCTCAGAAAAGCAAGAATTGACCAGATAGGATTCAGCTTTTCTCTTCGGGACAAAAGGAGCTAAAAAATGCCGAGTTACATAGGCAGGAATTGAAGTCTTTGAATACGAATCTTATGTGATGTGATGTGATGTGTGTGTGTGTGTGTGCGTGCGTGCGTGCGTGCGTGCGTGCGTGCGTGTGATTTAGATTTTTTAACGTAGTTTTAACAATTTTTCAGTCACATCTCTACGCTGTCTCCAGTGTGACAGTTTATAGTGATGTCTAGCACTGGGGCATCATGATGTCCCACCCAGTCACATTATCCTGACACCAGGCCGACCAGTCCTAACACTAACCTCTTAATACTGAGCGCCAAGGGAGGCAGCCATTAGTACCATTTTTGGTATGACTCGGCCGGGCTTCGAAATCGCGACCTCTCGCATCCGAGGCGGACTCTCCACCCACTAGGCCATCGGAGCGGTCTCGAATCTTATGAAACGCTATATTAAATAATCTTGAAAATGAATAAATAGGTACCAGACATTTAATGGCCAATTTGAACAGACACAATTGCAAGAGTAATATATGGGGATACTCTACGCACAATGGGAATTAGTATTACGGGACCCTGTTTTGTACCTTACGGACAAGATTTTTACGGACAAAAAGTGACCCTGGGACACTCTACGGACAATGAGAATTTTGTATAGCGACTAGTACACCATGGGTTAGTAGGACGTCACGGTACTGAACACTTGCAACAATGTAGCTGTTTCATTTCTATACAAAGTGTTATGCATTCGCCACCTGTTTCATTTCTATACAAAGTGTTATGCATTCGCGTTCGTGTCAGTGGATAGCATCGTGTGTATGTTTTATGCTTTCACGTTCGTTTCCATAGATTGATGAACATCAATCTATCCTATCCAAGTTATACAACCGACTAAAAAAATTTTTAGGTTAAGAGAATAATGTTTTTTGTGAGTTAAACATAAGTTATACAGTCGAATAAAATTTTTTGTTTAGACAAAGTGATAATAAATATCTTTTCGAGGTATAGGAAGTAGCCCTGAAAAGGACCGTTGTTTTTATATTAACACCATTTCGTTAACATAGAGGGCATCGCATAGGTGTTCTTCTCTTTCTCAAACTTCGTCTAACCTCTGGTCCATAAATCAGAACTCGCTTCAGACAGCCTTGTCTCTCCACATAGATCCTTCGTTTCCAAAGGGCTGTATCAGTGATCTGGGTAATTGCCCATGATGATCTGACATACATTGGATAGTCCGGGTTGAACAGCATTGACGATAGGAGGGTAGACGATTCTACGTTGGTCCACATCTTGTGACTAGGAACAGGTGAAGGGAATAAAGTGAACCGCGTTTATTTATAGTGTAAGACCGGATCGAAACGGATTGAAATTGTTCACCAATCCCAACACGCGTCACAAAATTCACTCACTTCGCTGAGCCTGTCTTCCAATCCGAAGAGAGCTACATGTGACATCACATTCCCTATATAGGTGCGCTAGCGTCTGTGTGCAGTGGATCGATGCGACATTGTTTTGTGAAACATGACTGAAACTAAGAAGACCATGAATTGGGGTGCACCGGCTTTGGAGACGAAAAGCGATGGCATAGCAGTGGCTACCAAAGTTAACACAGCGCTACTTCCAGAAGAGACCGATTTCAACTGGGATTTAGTAGATTTTCTCTCTTCGCAAGAATTTGTACCATTACCAGTATCTTCGCCACTTCTCCTTCTTTACCATACGTCGATGATTTTAAACAGAGACAGAAAGAAGAATTGGAGAAATGTTTACAGCAGCAGAAAGAGGCAGGACAAGCATTTCTCCTTGAACAGCAACAGCGAGAAGAAGAGGCAAGAAGGAAACGACAGAAAGAAGCAGCAGAGAAGAAACAAGGTCTAAGAGAGAAGGAGAACAGTGAACCTCAAACGGTAACGGTACTCTTGGACATTTTGGCAGAGTTAAGAAGTCTGAAACAAATGTATCAGACTTCTTTATTACGACCCAAGAGAAAAGGGCCTTCCCGAGCCAAACAGTCTAACCCGGTTACTACACCGGAGATACCACCCCTAGTGATTTCTACCAAATCATTGACAGGAGCAAGTTCAGAAGTAGGCCTTGGCCGTGGCAAAGGCTTAAGGCAGTTAAAGCGGATTGCTTCTCGTTCCTGAGTTTGTTTTTTGAAAAAAACAATCACCCAAAGGCCCTTTTCAGGGCCCCTCACTTCTTTCGAAAAGAGATAATATTCATTTTGCCAAAATCAATTAAAACTCAAAATCCCTTTTATTTTTTTTTTAACCCTATGATGTACGTGTGTGAGTGCACGAGTGTAGGTCCTTATTATTCTAAACAATCAAAACCAAGAGACACTTACGTTTTTTCAGTCTGGTCTATTCTGGTACAAATATTTACAATTCAATGTCACAACACAACATAACACAACACTTTTAAAAAGTTCATAGACTTCTTCTGTGTCTTTTTTCTTCTTTCACTCTCTCTCTGTTTTCTGATTTTCTTCACTTTCACAGTTTTTTCCTCCTCTTCTTCCTCACTTTTTTCTCGTCTTCTTTTCTTTTCTGTCTTCTCTTTCTGAACGTGTCGGGGTTCTTCTTTTGCCGAGGGTACCTCTTCTTCTTCCTCCTCCTGCTCCTGTTGTTTCTTAGGGCAGTCTGAAGACCAATGTCCTTTCTCTTGACAATGATAACAGGTATCTTGACTTTTGTCTCTTTTGACACTGATCTTGCTTTTTTGACGATCTGGACATTCTGTAGTCCAATGTCCTTTCTTCTGACAGATATAGCAAGTATCTTGACTTTTATCTCGAAAGGAGGGAGAGTAGTCCGTCGGCTTGTCTGAAGAAAACTTTCGTATGACACCTCTCAAAGCTCTAATCAGAAGTTCGATTTGTGTGGGTTCTTCCATCGTGCTGATCGGCTTGAGAGTGAAATGAATGCTGAGAGGGAAGACCCTTTACATATACACTAAGCCTGACATGGATATATAGGGGTCCATGGCGTTTCAAATTTAGTCATTTGACTTTTTGCAGTCATGATGAAACGATCGCATCATTTGGTAAAGAAAGGAGAAGAAAGTAAGAGGCAGAAACGTGATTTATCGCCTCGCACAGTAGCTGAAGTCTTGGCTCAAATTCATGCCAGCGATTTTGAAGATGAGATGAGTGAGCCAGAATCTAGGCTCAGAGAGTTCACACCCAATCAGAGTCTACCATCATCACCAGTAAACCCTGAAAAGTATTACCACATTTGAGAGACGGAAAAACGTTCCTCTAGAAAATTTAGAACCACAGCCTACACGTACGCGGTGAAGTTTAAAGATTTCAAGTCCGACGTACCGCTGGAGAAAGCAGAAGGGTTCATCACCGATGTGTGGGATTCTTTTTTAACGACACTGAAAAAGCAATGTGAAGCCAAAGAAGACGATCGCTTGATACTTTCCATTCATCACGACAGTTTGAAGTCCCCTGTTTGGGTCGAGTTTAGCAGTCCAGCAGAATTGACCCCTTCCAAAGTCATCGACAAGATTCAACATGTGCATCAATCCAACGACAAGTTTCACATCACCGATGGAAAAGCGACACTGTTCATGACCCATGTTTCTCTTCCCCAAGGGACCGGACGCAAAAAGGTGTTCTTGGTGGACGACCTTCCCAGCACCAAAACGAGCCTCGTCCGAATTAACAATCCTCAAGATAAGATGTGTTTAGCCCGTGCCATCGTGGTGAGACGAACGTATGCCGACAAGAACGACACTGTAGAATGGAAAAGAGAATGGCAAACTATTCAAAAATCGAGCCGAGCCAAACAACGAAGAGAAGCAGAACTCTTGTTACAACAAGCTGTCCTTTCCAAAGACACACCCTGTGGCATTTCTGAAATACAAAAGTTGCAAGACGTCTTGGCTTCACGCTACACCTTGAAAGTGCACCCTCAAGAAGTGCGCGGACCTCTGTTGTTTCGAGGCAAAAATTTCAAAGACGGAAAATACATTCACGTCTATCATCACGATGAACATTTTGATGCCATTACCAGTATCACCGGTTTCCTAGGATACGGTTATTACTGTGAGAAATGTGACTGTGGCTATAACAATCGAGAGCAACACAAGCATTGCGGATCGAAATGTGAGGGATGTTTAGCATCTAAGTCCTGTCAGGACCAAGGACAAGAACGAGTGCATTGCTCTGCTTGTCAGCGTACGTTTGTCAGTTTAACCTGTTACCAACAACATCTAAAGACGCAAGGTTCACAGCGGAAAAGTGCTTGTCAACTCCTGAGATTGTGCCCTACATGTGGACAAGGCATACGTACCAACAGTGTTCAGGAAAGAAACGATGTCACATTTGTCGCCAAATCCTATACTTGGAACACCAATGCTACATTCAAAAATACCATTCCAAACACGAAGAAGAAGAAGATAACCAGAAGAAAGGCCATTTCATCTTTTTCAATTTAAAATGCATGCAAGAGACTGGCATTTACATTCCTAATTTCTGTGTGGCTCACCGAGCGTGCGAGAAGTACATCCAAGAGCCTATCTGTAGTCATTGCTGTCACTGCAGCAAGATTCCTGGAGGAGGTAAAAAAAAATCTTTCGTGGACCGAACACGCTGGCCGATTTTGCCCAATGGATCTTAGACCCTATCGACGAGACGTGGAGCCAAGAAGACATCGAACGTTACGGAGATTGTCATCGCTATGCCACGGTGATGGCTCACAATTTCTCGGGATACGATGGGTAATTTCTACTCAGATACTATACGGAACAAAGTACCGAACGTCCTAAAGTGACTTTGAACGGAGTCAAGATCATTTCCATGCAAGTGGGTCAAGTGCAGTTTAAAGATTCGATGAGTTACTTGGCCATGCCTTTGAGTCGCATGCCTAAAACGTTTGGAATGATAGAAATGGCCAAAGGCTATTTTCAACACTTTTTTAATACCGAAACCAATCAACACGCCGTTCTACCCCATTTGCCTGAGGCTCACTACTACGACCCCGACAACATGCGCACCGAACAACGAGAAGCTTTCTACGCTTGGTACCAGACTCACACCTCGGACCCCTTCGACTTTCAGGAAGAAATCTTAAAATATTGTCGTTCCGACGTGGATGTTTTACGGCGTTGCTCTGGAAAATTTCGAGAACTGTTCATGGAGCACGGAGGGATCGATCCTTTGGAAGAAGCCTGTACCATTGCCAAAGCGTGTTCCTTAGTGTACCGCCAACGATTCATGCCATAAAACACTCTGGCTGTCATCAGTCCTCAAACGACCAATTTTGTCAAACGTCAATACTCCGTCAAAGCACTACGCTGGTTACATTACTTGTGGGACAAGGAAGACAAATGGATCCAGCATGCTCGCAACGGAGGAGGCGGAAAGACCATCGAAAGGTATTCGGTGGATGGCTGGGACTTAGAAAACCCCAAGATCGTGTACGAGTTTAACGGGTGCTTATTTCAAGGATGTCCAATCTGCTACCCTGAACGTAAGACGACAAATCAGTTTTTACAACGGACCATGGAAGACTTGTACCAGGCCACTTGTCAGCGACGCTTGAAGTTAGAAGAGCAAGGATATCAAGTGGTAGAAATGTGGGAACACGAATACGATCACCGTTTGAAATCCGATCCCGAGTTTAAGCGCATCGTGGAAAGTTACAAGCTGTTGGACCCAATGAACCCACGGGACAGTTTGTACGGAGGACGGACGAATGCCACCTGTTTGCTGTACCAAGCTGACGAAGAGAAAGGAGAAGAAATTGAATACTTCGACGTGTGTTCGCTGTATCCATACGTGTGCAAATATTGTCACTTTCCCGCAGGGCACCCTCAATTGCTGACGGAACACATTGACCTGGACAATATTCGCCAATACGAAGGATTGATCTAGTGCAAAGTTTTGCCTCCCACGTACTTGTACCATCCCGTTTTACCTCACCATTGCCAAGGAAAACTGATGTTTCCCTTGTGCCGTACTTGTGCCGAAATGTGCAACCAAGACCGACCTTGTCAGCACACCCAGGAAGAACGCTCACAGACGCGAACTTGGGTCAGCGTGGATTTGTTTAAAGCTCTGGACCTGGGTTACCAACTGTTAGAAGTGTACAAAATTTACCACTTTCCCAAGACAGAAAAATACCACAAAGGCAACGAGAATCAAAAAGGCAGTTTTGCAGACTACTTGAATACCTTTTTTAAACTGAAACAAGAAGCCAGTGGCTATCCTTCCTGGTGCGACTTTCCCGAAGACCAAAAGAAATTCAAAGAGAAATACTGGGAGCAGGAAGGGATCACTTTAGACTACATCGAGAAAAACGAAGGAAGGCGATCGTTTGCCAAAGTGATGTTAAATTGTTTGTGGGGTAAAATGGCTCAACGACAGTGTTTACCCAAGACGGAGTATTTGACAGAACCTTCTCGGTACTTCCAGATGATTCACGACAAAACCAAATACGTGAAACATCTGGACGTCCTTCGTGAGGACTTGATCTTAGTCAATTACGAAGAATAACTGGACTTTGTAGAAGCCGACGAATTTGAAATGTCATCATTGCGGCTTACGTGACAGCCCATGCTCGCTTAAAACTGCACGAAGCTTTAGAACTGTTAAGAGATCGTGTGTTGTATTTTGACACGGACAGTTGCATCTACATTGATCGCCTAAGTCAACCTCACATTGTCATCGAAGGAGACCGTTTAGGAGCCTGGACGGACGAGCATCCAGAGAACAAGATTCTAAGTTTTGCAAGTGGCGGTCCCAAACATTACGGCTACGAATACCGTGACCCTCAAGGAGAAGTACACACGGAGTGTAAAGTGAAAGGATTGACTCTCAATTAACTTTGGCGTCTTGAAAGAAGCCTTGCAGTCTGGACAGGATGAAAATTTTAAAGTGACCACCCACAAACCGCACAAGATTGTACGTTTACCCACACATCAAATCGTTAGCTGACCCTTGGAAAAAGTCTATCAAATTGTGTACCAGAAGCGAGTTCGGCTTCCCAACCACTTCACTTTACCGTACGGTCACGACGATATTGGCCAGCATATAAAGAAGGACAATGTTCAAGACCGATAGTTCATTGTAACTACCATTGCCAAGCGAGAAAGATGAATCCTTTCAAACAGCAAGTATAAAGCAAGAGCAAACTCGAGTGCGATGCTGTGCCTTGCGATGGCAGGGATGCCGTACGCTATGACCTTAACGATTCAGTACCACATCATGGGAACTTTGCTATAACTACTACTACCATACCTACCATGGAAAGTGATGTTGTGCGTGTCAAACCTGACGGATGCGAAAGCGATGCCACTCGTTATCGTACTCCTTTTCACTTTACTGGTTTTCATGGTGGATGGCATCATTACGAAACCATGCGGCTACCACCCTACTGATGTCATGCAAAACTGAGCACACTCCTGCATATTTCACCGTACCCTCATCGAAATGAACCCGCGAAAGATGAATATTCGTTCCCTGTGCGTTTGCCTGAATACTGCGACTATGAAAGTCGATTCCAAACCTTCCGAGGAAAATGGCCAAAACATCTGGGAGGACCTACCCCCGAAGAATTAGCTAGAGTTGGATTTATCTACTTGGGCGAAGGGGATAAAGTCAAGTGCTTCAGTTGCGGTGTGTCACTGCACGAGTGGGAGAAGAAAGATTGCGCTTACCTGGAACATGCTCGATGGTCTCCAGATTGTCACTACCTACCTTTAGTGGGGCCTCGTCATTGAAGTGGGCATACCATGTCGTTTAAGAAACCAGCTCCTTGGCTAGGAGTCAAATGTTGGACAACCCCTAGACAAGTATTTAAACCCCATTGGAAAAATAATCTTCAAACATTACCAAACGAATTGCAAGAGAAGATCTATAAGGACATTTGGCAGGAACTTGCCAGAACCAAATCTCAATGGGTGACTGTAGAACTTTTGTGTCGAGAAATTCACAAGAGGAAATTGACAAAAGTCAACAAACAAGTCAGATTTCTCTGGATCAAGGGTGCTTTCGTCCTAATATTCCGCTTTAGACTATTTACATTTGAAGATTCTATTGACATTCTTGACCGTTTCCTGGAATGGCAGTGGCCAGAAATTACTCACTTTGTCCGTTACTTTCGCTCTAGGAGAAGTGTTTGACTGACATGGTCATGGATACTTTACAAGAGAACATTCGTGGTTTGCCTGTATAGTTGAGAGAACGCATTTACCGCGAGTTCGTCAAAATACAAGTGAAACGCAAAGAACCATAGCTTCCGTTACGTCACCGATGTTTGAACCACTGGTACCTAAATACTATAAGAGGACTGATTCTGATGAAAGTGTTCCAGTGGTCAGACATTGATGAATCGCGTGAAATTTATAAAGTTTTGGATACCACTCATTCAACTTACAAGGTGATCCTAATACACCGAATTCCAACGGACGAGTTAGAGGATTACAACAAATCTTTACAAGAACAATTCTTTCTAGTTCAAGAGGAAACTTCTGTGCAACGTGTGGTGTGTGAGTTAGTGACTAAACTTTTTGGTACGGTACTAAACTAAAATCGAGGCTGTTCAAAAAGTACACTTATTTCCTTACACCAAAGAGGGTATAAAAACGGACTAGCATGCCACGACCTTTATCATTCGTGATACAACAGATTCCGTGGAAGGAAATCAATAACACTATTCAAACGGTGGAGGATTACCAACACCTATTACGAGAACTGTGTCCATTGAATTGGGGTCGACGTGTAGTGTGTGTCTTGGTGACTTGCTTTCTGGGATTTCGTTTACCAGCCAATTCCATGTGGACTCTTTACGAACAGTACATACCACTCCAAAAAGCACGAATGTGGTCCCTTTAAATGTACACGAGAGACTCATTCTACTCAAAGCTTTGCGCTTTCATCTTGATACTTCTCAACCTCTACGGGAAAACAAGATTCGTCAACTGTTAGGCACTGAAGATGTGTACGACTACGTGTGTGTAACTTTTGACTTACACCCTCACTGGAAAGGTGTACGTGACTCGAAACGTTGGGGTTTGAGGCTTGGACAAAAGAAGTGACACTCTATGCCCAAGATTTGTAATCCTAAAAAATTAAAACATTCAGTGAAAAAAGTAACTTTTAAACCAGTGTTAGTGACAGTGCCAGAGGAAGAAGAAGAAAAGTCGTGACCGAGGAAAACCACTCTCTTCAGGACATGACCGTTATCGACATCCCCGAAAGGCCATTCCGGGAGGACTCTTGTGTGACTGTGCCAAGGAGTGTAGAGACTCCAAGATCATTACACACTGCCCCTACGATTTCAGCTCTTGATCACCACAAATGTTGTACAGAGACTTGTTTATATTACACTATGATCGCTTTGATGTGTCTTTTATTCATGTATTTAACCATTTGGCTTTTATGTAGTTTTGTCCTTTGTGTTGTTCACAATTAAAGATGACAATAAACGTGTCCTGAAAAAAAGTATAAAAACTCTTGTCTTGTCTGTCTTCGTGTCAAAAATGACATTTCTTACACTACTATGGCTACCTCTACTGTCTCTGCTCCCTCTTCCTCCACTGTCAAAGTCATTGACGAACACGTAGACCAGACTAGTTGGGAGGCCTTGTATCTTCGCCATCCCTTTAGGATGCTCATTGCCGAACCTAGCGGTTTCGTCAAAATCGAATTTGTCAAACGTTTGATCGAACATAAACATCATTTGATCGATCGTCCACCTCAACGAATCGTGTGGTGTTACAAAGAGTGGCAATCGGCGTACAACCTTCTGCGAGAAAGTCAAGGAGATTCCATCGTCTTTGTGGAAGGCATTCCTGGCGAAGACGACGGGATCGTGTCTGACCCTAGTCAAACTCGTTTGGTTATATTTGACGACATGTTAGGAGAAGACGAAGAAGAAATTAAACTGTGGTTTACGCGCAAAGGGCATCATCGTAATGCCAGTGTCATTTACATCACTCAAAATTTGTTTCAACAAAGTAAAGCCCATCGTACCATCACTCTCAATGCTCATTACGTGATCTTGTTTAAAAGCCCTAGAGATAAATCGCAAGTGCAAGTGTTAGCCAAACAGTTAGGAAAGCCTTGGCTGACAAATGCGTACGACGATGCCACTCAAATCCTACACGCTTTTCTACTCGTGGATTTAAAACCCACTACCCCCGATTATTTGCGATTTCGTACCAATCTGTTTCACCACTGGTGCCAAGACGGAGGGCCTGTCGTTTACAAGTCCCCTTCGTCGACTTAACCACAACCACAATCACCAAAAAAAAAAATCTATAAAAACCTCGGTCACTTGGGGTCTCTCTCACACAGCGTCAACATGACGTCCCTTCAGTCTTATCTTCCCATCAAATTGATTCGTGCCTTGTAGGTATCAGTCGCGAAAAAATCCACAAATACGTGCTCGTGTCTTAGAAGCTAGTCTCAAAGTAGTCTTACGATGGTTTACGGTGACAGCACGTCAATTGCTGCAAGAAACAAAGTCACCTTGATGCAGCTAGCTGATCCTCGCATTGACACTCACACAAAAAAGCAAATCATTTTGAAACCTGGAGGAAGCGGTTCTCTAGGAGGTGTCATCATTCGTTCCCTCTTAAAATGGGATCCTAATGCTCCCAAAGTCGTCCCCAAGAAGAAAGCCACGCCTAAACGTACCCAGAAGAAAAAGAGAAAGAGCAACGGTGTCAAGACCAGGTCACAGCCTCATAAAAAGATAAAGAAAAGTCCACAGAAAACAGCTTCTACCCGCAAGAGAGCGTCTCCAAAAACTTCTCCTCCACCGGTGATACCCTCTTCCTCTTTAGCGCAAGTGTCCGCTGCTCGGAAAGTACCTGCCCCCAAAATCAAAGTCCAAGAGAGAAAGGATGTGTTACAGAGTTTACTGGATTTGTCCAAGCAAGAACTGTCCCGATTTAGCCCGTTGCGAACTCATCCACGACGTGTGTTGCCTGTCATCAAGTTGATACGACGTAAAGACAATCAGTGTCGACGCATTCCAGTATAAAAAAGACCTGAGGCAAACAATACGGATCAGTATTTTTGTGCTTCTGAACGCCCAAAGATGTCTCCTCCAAGAAGTGCACACCGTTACCATCGTGTTCCTTCTTCGGTCCAAAAAGGAAAAGGATAACGAAAAAGACAGTCACGGCATCCTAAAAAGCGCTTAGCCAAACAGATGTCACCCAAAAAAAGACATGCCTCTTCTTCCCCCAAAGGAAAAAAAAGGAAATGTCTGCCACCTCGTTTAGCCAAAGACTGAGACATGTTTTCCGTCCTGTCCAAAGCTCCTCCACCCATGCGAAAAAAACTCATTCAAACTACCTCCAAAGACGTCATCGATACCGTGTGCGAATGTTGTCTGAATGTCTTGAAAGGCACAATACCTTTGTCTAAACATCATTAAGAATGCTGAGCCAAACATCGACACGTTCTTCGCCAAATGGTCCAAAAGAAACTACCCATTGGTCAAAAGAAAAAGATGTTGGTGCAACGCGGAGGAATTTTATCCTTTTTGCCCATGTTGCTGAAAGGAGTAATGGGAACAATAGGAGGACCCTTGCTGAAAGGAGCATCGGGAAACATCCTGAGAGGATGAAGATAAAAAGGTCCAAGAAGATAAAATGGACCTTTGGAGTCAAAAGATCTTAGACGTGATCCTTAAAATGCAATGGGAGGACGAAAACTGTCTTTAGAGCCTTACAAACGATTAATGGAATACCATCGTTGGCAAGAACAACGAACCCTGCATTTACCTCCCAATCCTCATTTGACAGAAATGTCCCAGTTACAACACGAATTGCAATCGTTGATCGATCTCAGCGATTTGTCAGAAACGGAAAAATCGCAACGGTACGGTCAATTGTTGCAACGACTGCAACTCTTTCACCAGAAAGCTTTAGACGAAACAGCTCTACCCACTCTGAAAGATTTTAATACTCTGATGAAAAGTTCATCACCACCACCCCCATCGGTCAACACAGACGCAACCCCACGGATGCCTGAGGAAGAAGAGGCACGAGAAGTCTTTCAAACACCGTCAGCAGCTCCCATCTCTAGTAAGATTGCAGCGTCCTTGTTGACCCCTTCCTCTACACCCCAACGAGAAGAACTTAAAGCTTGGGTTAAAAAGATGATGTCCACTCCTCCTTCGACAGAAGTCAAAAAGAAAGAAGGGAAACCAGAAGTGAAAAAAGAAAAGAAGACCAAAGCCATCCCATTTCCACCACCACCACCACCACTACCTTCAACTTCTACACCCGTGGCACATCGCACACGTAAAACAGTTTCTAAACCACCCCCTCGTCCCATTCAGAGTAGCATCAGTGAAGAGTGGATCACTTATTAAAAAATGGAGAAGGTGTTAGCCAGCATTTACTGCGATCCAGTCCATCCCGCAGGTTACGGAGGAGTTCAGAAATTGTATCGTGCTGCCAAAACTCGACTGAAAAGTATCCGTTTACCTCATGTGCAACGATGGTTACAAGAACAAGCCTCGTACACCTTACACAAACCCATTCGACGAAAATTTTCCAAAAGTCGCACCCAAGTGGAAGGCATCGATCATCAATGGCAAGCTGACTTAACCGATGTTTCTCATTTGACCACCTACAATCGTGGCTACAAATATTTGTTTTGTGTCATCGACGTCTTTTCCAAATTTGCTTGGGTCGTGTTATTGACTTCCAAATCGAGCAGAGAGTTAGTGCGAGCCCTCAATCTGGTGTTGGTACAAAGCGGTCGTCACCCTCTTCGATGGCAAACTGACAAAGGCACCGAATTTCTGAACCAAGCTTTCTAAAAAGAATTGAAGAAACGTGACATTCATTTTTTCACCACCGAGAATCCCGAAACCAAAGCCAGTATCGTGGAACGTTTTCAACGCACCATGAAAGAACGCATGTGGAAATATTATAAGCATCAACACATTCTCAAGTACATCGACGTCTTGCCACACCTCGTCCAATCGTACAACCAATCTTACCATCGGAGCATTGGGCGTGCCCCATAAGAAGTGACTCCTGACAACGAAGTGACCGTCTTCGAGCGCCTGTTTGGTACGTCCCCAACAGTGACTGTCCCCAAGAAAGGTGGAGTGATGGCATCAGGAGATTGGGTGCGCATTGGCAAAAACCAAACGCACTTTCGACAAAGGTTACTTATCCAACTGGACCACCGAATTGTTTCGTGTCACTGAACGAGTGCTTGGCCGTTATCCTCCTGTCTATAAATTGGAAGACATGAACGGGGAAGTGTTGAAATGAACGTTTTACTTGCCCGAGTTACAACGTGTGACCAAACAAGAAGACGAAATGTACGAGATAGAAAGCATTCTCGATCGAAGAACTCGTAAAGTGGGAGAACGACGTGTCAAAGAAGTCAAAGTACGTTGGAAACGATATCCGCCGAGTTTTGACTCTTGGATCGACGCTTCGCACATCGTCGACTATAAAAGGAAGTGATCATCATGCCTTTCAACACAGTCTCAACTACTGCAGTGACCACTCCTTCCCCCAGTTCTTCTCTGCAAGATCTACAAAAGCAACCCTTGTGGGTGTGGTGTGGAGAACGTGTGCCTAAAACGCAAATCGTCTTGTTCTGCCAAATCTTTGTGGTGTATTGTGTCATCGGTGCTGCCATTGCCAATTTGAGTTTGCAACAAGGAGACAAACAATTGTCGGCCATTTTACTTAGCAGTTGCATTGGTTACCATCTTCCCAATCCGTTTCTGAAATATTCCTCTAACGGAAACAACAACAACGGGAGTCTTGTGTCCAACGTCAGTCCCCCTTCCAACAGTCACCCTAACCATCCTCTTTTAGACACTCTCTGACTTCCAGTGACTCCTCGGACACTAGAACTGTGGAATTATGAACAACCAATTTTACTTAACGTTACCCAGTGACAGTTCCATGGAGGTGTTTCCCAATAACACTTTGTGCTGTTTCTCGGCCAGATTACCTCAAGCCATCCAATTGGATCACGAAGCCCATTGAGAAGTGACTTTGGTGGAAATGATTCACCCTACACAAATCAAAAACATCGTCGAAAATCAAAACACTTTTACGGTGGAAGTTCATGACCCGCAAGTGCAACAAGCCATGGATGAACGCAGCAGTGTAGCTGACTTTATGAAAACACAAGACCCCAAAACTAATCGCTCCACTTATCTGTTGAAAATTCCTGCGGGCTATTATTTTAGTGGTCAATATTTGGTGAACGCCAGTGCTGACTGGTTCAATTTCATGTTTGGTAAAGGCTTGGAGAAAGCCAGAAGAAGTGTCACGATCGAGTACCACAAAATAGCTCGTCGCCTACTGATCAAATTTTCAGAGGACAAAGTATTGGCCATTACATTTTGTCCTGAATTGTATGACATTTTGGGTGGAGACCCCAAGATGATCAAGATTAGAAACGAAATAGCAGCCGTGACCGGTAACTTGGATTTTGCGAAATATTTTCGATTCCCTGTAGAAATGAACCAAGGACTGAATTTGATTTTTGTGTACTCCGATGTGGTGGAGTACAACGTGGTGGGACACACCTCCGTACCGTTACTGCATGTCATTCCTTTCAAAGTGGATTCTGCCACGGCTGCTGACGAGGAAGGTGGAAACACCTATCATGTTCACCGCGAATTTGTATATCCTCACTATTTGCCCGTCAATAAGTCGTATTTCGACACTGTCAACATTACTATAAAAGGAGATCTGGGACAAAATATTCCATTCACCAAAGGGAAAGTCACAGTGAAACTCCATTTTCGAAAACAATTACTTTAACCTTTTGTCAGTCGTGTATCCTGTGTACCAAGGAGTCGCTCGACAGCGAGGACATGGTTTAGGAGATATGCTCAAATCAGCCTTTCGTAAAGTGGCTCCCGTTTTGAAACCGATGGTGACACGGGGATTGCACGCCTTGAAAGATGCCGCGTTGACGCACGGCAAAATATTTCTCCAAAATGTCATCACTGACAAACAAAACCCCAAAGAAGCTTTCTTGAGCGCAGG
Source organism: Megalonaias nervosa (assembly GCA_016617855.1). Taxonomy (NCBI): domain Eukaryota; kingdom Metazoa; phylum Mollusca; class Bivalvia; order Unionida; family Unionidae; genus Megalonaias; species Megalonaias nervosa. Next base: position 5,099 of record JAECUM010056964.1, on the reverse strand, counting down.
CAAAAATGTCTTGCTTCAAACGGGTAAAGACGTTTTGGGCCGGCAAGAAACTCCTATAAATGCCCTGGGCGTTGCCAAGTTAGACATTCCTGCTTCCCTGACGCCACATCAAGGACAAGGCAGAAAAAGACGACGAAAACACCCCTTGAGAGGACTTCACGCCCCTAGAGCTAGAAAGACTAAGAAAAGAAAAACTTTCCGAGAGTTAGACGTTTTTGATTATTAAAAAAAGAAAATGATGCACCGAGAATCTTGTGCTTGTTCCAAGTCGGAACTGGATCTGTTTGCAATGCCACCCTCCATGATGACGATGCAAAAATCCCAATGGGTCGAATTTCATCCCGTCTCCTCTTTGACGGATTCAGCTTCCATCGAGTTTGAAATCAAAGGACAACCCGAAGATTACATCGATCTGAATAGCAGTTACTTGTACCTAAAGCTCAAAGTGATCAAAACCGACAACACCAATCCGGGAGGCGATGCCAGAGTAGCTCCCGTCAACAATTTCATGCATTCCTTGTTCAGCGAAGTGGATTTGTACTTGAATAACAAACTGGTTAGTAGCAGTATGGATACTTACCATTACCGAGCGTACCTAGAAAATCTCTTGACGTACGGAAAAGAGGCCAAGAACACTCATCTGGATGCTTGTGTGGTATGGAAACCTGACACCGCAGGTGAAGACACGTTTAACGACACAACCCTGACAGCCGATGACAATCCTCACAATGTGGGTTTTAACAACTATCGAAGGAAAATCCTGCAAGCTCGTAGTTTAGAACTGATGGATGTCTTGCATTTGGACCTGTGGTTGCAAAACAAGTATTTGCTGAAAGGAGTGGATATTCGCCTGAGACTCAATCGTAACAGTGTCGCTTTCCATTTGATGGCTCATGCCAACGTGTACAAAACCATCATCCAAGAAGAGAGACTTTACGTGCGTCGCGTAGAAGTGTTACCTAAAGCGGGAAACAACATCAGTCAAACATTGAGCAGATCGACCGCCAAGTATCCGATACGACGTGTAGAAATGAAAACGTTCACCATTGCTGTTGTACTCCGATCCAAGATCGAAGATCATCTGTTCCAAGGACAGTTACCCAAACGTTTAATCGTTGGCATCGTCAGTAATGCAGCCCTCAACGGAGCCCACTATCAAAATCCTTTCCAGTTTAAGCACTACAGAGTGTCCCAGATCGAAGTGAGTCGCGATGGCAAGACCTTGTGTACCAGACCCTTCGAACCTAACTTTGCCCAGAAGAATTACTTGAGATCGTACTTGTCCCTGTACGACGCTACCGGACAACTAGGAACCAACACGAGTGACGGTATTTCGTACGAAGATTATGTAGGAGGTTACACTTTGTGGGCCTTTGATTTCACTCCAGACCAAGGCAACGACGAGGGACATTTCCACCCTATAAAATCTGGTCAACTGCGTGTGGAACTTCAGTTTGCAGAAGCTCTCACCGAGACGGTCAACGTCATCTTGTATGCCGAATTCGACAATACCATCGAAATAAAAAGTTTGAGAGAAGTCATTCTAGACTATTAGAAACAATGTAGAAACAGGTATCCCTCATTGAACGGTAGAGAATCTTTGGAAATGGAATGGGAGGATAGCGTGAAAACAGAACCCCAAGACCAAGACAAAGAAGACGAGGTAGTAGTCAAGTCCAGATGGTCAGAACAAGAATAACATTTAGTGTCCTGTTTTGCCAGACACCTGGCGAATAAAATTACGGAATTGAGTAAGAAAGATTGTTATGGATGTCAAAACGATCATCCCAGTCAAATTCAACACGATAAATGTATGATGATGAGTCAAGAAGAAAAATTGGACGAGTATCTGGATGAAGCTTGGAGTCTCATCTCGGAAGAAGCAGTGTTGCATGAGTGGTATAAAGGCTTGCGTGATCCTTCCTGCATTCCATTGACTACTCTAGAGATCTGTCGCATCGAAGATCTCTTAGCCCAGAGTTTGGAGACAAGGCGAAGAAACGGCTACTTGACAGAGCGTTTCAAACAAAAAGTCAGAATTGAATTGCTGACTTATCATTACCTGTGAAAATAAAACAACAAAACAAAAAATTGGATACCTGGGAACTTTATTACCTTTTGAACAACAGCTCGTATACTGCTTCTTGGAATCCTGTCGTGTGCGCTAAAGATGAACTACCTCATCGTAAACCTCAAGACCATCAAGCTTATGTCATCAACACGGACGACAGTCATCTCCCAGGAACTCACTGGGTTGCCGTTTACTTCCCTCAAGAAGATTGTGTGGAATATTTTGATTCGTATGGATTACCCCCTTTGGAAGAAGACATCACTGACTTTATGAGAAGAAATGCCCTGACGACACGATACAATAATGTGAAATTACAAGGCACAGATTCCATGGTGTGTGGACAATATTGTGTGCATTTCCTTCATCAACGCAGTCTTGGAAATCCTTTAGAACATTTAGTGACTTATTTTGATAGTAACTGTTCTAGAAACGATGAGAAAGTAGATCGATGGTTTTGTGACCATTATTGCTATCTTTTATCTTTAGCTAGGAAACGTAGTGTACATCAATGGCCTCATGACTTCCATCAGTGGAAATTTCACATGATTTCAGTCAACCCAAGAAGGAAAATAAAGAATACAGATAACAAGCGGAAGCAAAAATAAAGAAGATTTGAATACAGAAGAAAAGGATAAAAAGCTAATAAAGAAGACACCAATTCTACGCCACTGGAGTCTACCATCAATCCATAAACAGAAACGGGGAGGCCTACCTGCTGCCACACAAACCCCCATCCCCACCGGACAAGCATAGCATACCCAAGTACGGACAAACTCAAAGGCAAGGGGCAGTCCAGGAAGCTCTACCTGCTGCCCCACAAAAACCCTACCGGACAAGCACAGCGAATCCATATCGAGCGGCAATTAATCCTCGCAAGAAGGACGTATTGCAGAGCACAGCTCGACATGGACACCCCTCTCCTCACACCTCCCACAAGACAAGCAAACGGGCACAGAACGGGTGCTAGGAAAACCTTACTAGCATACACCCGGGTGAGATCCTGATAGTCGCAAGCCGATGCTGACTAGACAGATTCCTCACTAAGACCCCCGTTAAAAAGACAATTGTGGGGGTTGAGAGAGAGGGCCCCACTTATCGCAAAACCAAGGGTCTTCAATTTGGCTCATGAAGACCCAACACAAATCAACCATGATCCTTTCGACCCCTCGTCTAAAACAAAAACTATCCAAACACATTCACCAATTACGGATAATAATAACGGAAGGACAAACCTCCCTCCAGATTGGGAAAGAATTTCGAAAAACGGAGAAATACACTATGTACACAAAATTCAAATTAATTCAATACCCAACCCTCCAAATTGATAACCCAACAAATGCTCGACCAATTGAATGGGTAGCCTACACAACATTGGTATAAGGATGTCCATTAGAACAACTGGACTAGATATGACACTAAATCCGACCTAGCCGTTGGTTCGGGGCGCGTGGTTGCGGGTCTTGGTGTGCCCTGTGTGGCTGTTCTCGGGGCGCTTCCGTGGCGTTTTTGCTCGGCCATTTTCTGGGTTCCGTCTCCTCCTCTCCTCGCCAGCTGTGTGGATGTAGACTGAGTGTCAGGGGTCAAAGGTCAAACGGGAGGCTTTGATGGCTCCATGCTCACACCTCCCACATGCTGTAAAGGCCCAGCCAAGGGCCAAGCGCCCCCGTAAAGGGCTATCGCCCAGCATAGAGCCACAACCAGTCGCAGAAGCACAAAGATGCAAGAGCGACTATAATCCTTCAGTTCAGTTCAGTCGTAATCCGACAGACGTGCGCCAAACAACAAAACAGATGAAAAGGATACACACACGGGATTTATCAAAGGATATCACCGAAACTGAGATTCCAGGACTACAAACAGCAATTCACACTGCAAGCACATGGCTGCAGCTGCAGGGGGTCACTCCCCAGAACAAAGGAACAAAAGAAAACTGACCATGGACTAGACTAGACAAACTACACAACACACACATCGCGCAAGGTAAAGAATTCATTTTATAATTAACAATACTAATATTTACATTAATTTAATTTAATACAAAACGTAATCCTAGTTTAAATGCCGTTTATTCAATAAAATAGGACTTGCTTATCGCGCAAGGTAAAGAATTCACTTATTATTAACAATTTCACTATTTAAATACTAAACTTAACTCTAGTTATACACCGCTTATTCAATAACATTGGACTGGGTTTTAAACAACAATGTAGCTTAACAGAAATGACTGTATACTATAAACAGCAATCAACATAGCAAGCACATGGTTGCAGCAGCAGGGGGTCACTCCCCAGAACAAAGGAACCAAGAAAACTGATCATGGACTAGACAAACTACACAACACACACATCGCGCAAGGAACAGAATTCATTTTATAAATAACAATACTAATATTTACATTAATTTTATTTAATACACAACGTAATCCTAGTTTAAATGCCGTTTATTAAATAAAATAGGACTTGGTTATCGCACAAGGTAAAGAATTCGCTTTATTAATAACACTTCCACTAATTAAATACTAAACTTAATTCTAGTTCATACACCGCTTAAATCAATTTCATGTTAAAAATTTAAACAATATTTTAATATTGTTTATTTCAATTAAAAATCTTTTGTTTACTATTTATTTCAATTCACTCCAATCCCCTTCAAAACATTAAATAAAGCTATTACCAAATATCCAGTTAAATATTTAATCTAGGTATCCCTTTCATTAATAGTAACATGCCCACAATTCAACCACATAGGATTGTAACACTATACAGTACTCGGCGCAGAAGTAGGTCAAAACCCTGCAAGCAAATTGTACACACCCATCAATTAGTCCTCGTATTACTGATATACGACTTGCTACTAAACCGCTACTTGAATACATGGATATCGAAGTATACGGTATGGAATTTCTAGTGTCCCACACTAAAGCACTTGTCGTACATCAGCGCTAAGGACGTACTAAACCAACCTTATAGAGGCGGTATTGGACATAAGGTTAGGGGATATATACGGTCAAATCTGAACGAAGAATTGA
>JAECUM010056960.1:0-17254 GCA_016617855.1 Megalonaias nervosa | reverse complement strand
CTGTACTTCAGTTTTTCAAAATTCATAAAATAATTTGCACGTATTAGTTATAGTTCGTTAAGGTAACAGACAGACTGACTATAACTAATACGCTATACACGTATATACAACTGGGTTTGTACAGGTAACAACGTAGTAGTAAGGGAAATAATCGTTCAATTTACTCCGCAGAGAGAGATAGCCGAGTTATCTCGCTTTATTATATATACAATTGCTTTAATCATAGACATTGTATATTATTCATGTATTTACTCATCAGATTATTTTTTTGCCCCTGATTAAATAATCAGACGTTCTACGAGCGTATATACAAATTAATATTAAGAGACTCTTGTCTTAGATCCAAAATGTTTCCTGCCTGGTCAGTAAGTTTGAAATTTATTCTTGTCAGAAATGGATTATGAACTCGCAGGTACACGGGGTTAATTGGCTCAGATACAATTAACCAACCGGGCGGATCTTTAGGGCTAAATGTATATAGTATATACCCCTGTTGTGCCTGGTTAGACTTTGAAAGATCTACTTGATAACTGTCATCAATTACGTCACATACTAGATTGACCGCGATCGTAGATGTTATATTTACAATGCCTGGCGATCTATGACGTCCGGCACCAAAGGGATTGTTATTATGTTTAAGAATAGTTGGTGTAGGTATTAATTTTTTCCATGAATCACATATTCTTTTAAAGTGTTCATCGATAAGATCATTAACGGACTTCTTTAGCTCTTCAGAGTTAAATCCGGGAATTACAAATGTTGGTAGCTGTTCTTCTGTGATTCCATAATATTTAAGAAATACTGTTTTAAATAAGCGTTTATAGCTTACACGCTGAATAGGATCATCTTCATTAACTATATAAGTACTATGAAATCTATCTGCCGGTACGTTTAATGTTTTTTCTCTATCAACGATAGCCTTATTTACATATTCTAAATCTGATGCCACCTGATTCAGATGTTGTATTGTCTCAATTATCTGATTTTTTAAGTCATCGTTGTAGGAAGTGCTAATGCTAGAAAATAAATTTCTTAGATCATTAAGTATACGTCCATGTTCAGATTTAATTGGTCTTGATTTTGAGTTAATTTCTTCAACATTAATTGTTGCTATTCTTGTTGTACCTTTACCCCGAACGAAATCTATATAATGAGTATGCTGTGCATAACTACGATAAGCATCCGGAGTCTCTATAAACGGATAAGTTTTTCGATATTCTGGAAGTTGTATAAATTTTTCAACATCTATGACGAAGTTGGATCTCTGTGGTTCTGGTGGTCCTTGATAAACCGGTGGATCTTCAGGCCATCCTAATACTGATTTAATCGAACTTTGATAAATATCTACGGAATAATCAGGGGAATTTATTTCAATAACCGCAGATAGTGTTGGTTCGTAGACAGTAATTGCTATTTTGGATTCTTTTCCTGTAATAGATTTAATTCTGCGCTGGAACTCATCATTAATCTGTTCTATTTGATAACTGCCCGTTGGAATAGCAACTACTTGCCAATCAGGAGTTCCATCAGGCTTATTCTTATTAGCGAATACTAATGAATTATTTGGCTGTAGTCCACCAAATGGCTTTGATCTAATATTTGGCCAGCTATAATAAACCCGTAACTGTGCTAATGCTATTTCTTTTGCAGGAATTGATGTTGGAAAATTGACACTAAATTCAGGATTGGTCGAACTTAACGATATCATAGTAGTTTTTGACGGAGTCGTATTAGTGACGATCTGCTGAAGTAACTCACTGTCTGTCATTATTATTATCATTATTATTTAATTCATTAAAATCATTAGCGATCACCTTAAAAGCATCATCATAGGTTTTCATAATCATAGCAAATTCAGTATCGGATATTTCACCATCACTGACACACGAAGAAACGTACAAAGATAATTTAGAAAATGCATCTGCCACTGTATGTAATTTAATCATATAATCGTGTAATTTAGCATTTGTACAAGTATCTATCTTTTTGGCTATAATACCGAGAACACCAGCAATAGTCGTTGATGCTGAAACAATAATGGTTATAATAGTAGGTACTGTCATCGTCAATGTTGATAATAATAATCCTATTCCAGCAATAACAGCAGAAACCGAGTAAACAACTACATCAATAACAACTATACGTCTTTTGTAATTTTTTATTTTCGTGTTATAATAGTCGATAAAATTATTTAGTTTAGTGAGACGCTCACATACCTGATTGCATCTGTAACGTTGAACGCCGATGCGAGACTGAGGTTGATCCATTATACTAACAACGTCATTTAATTAAGTTTCAGTTACAAATTCTAGGCACCACCAGTAACGTCTCGGAGGCATTTCTGTTGATATCAGCGTAAAGATTTCTTTGATGTTCTTGGTTAGCATCACCAATAGAGGATTATGATATACATTCGGTGATAATGAAGTTCCCGCAGTAATTTCCGAACCGTATATAGATAACCTTTATAACCCAGTTACTTCCGCGGTATGTTCAAGTGTATTATTTTGTGGTGTCCATGTTGATGATCCTGATGCTACTGTATATACGATATTTTTAATTTGTCCGTGTGGAATTTTAATCAGATTAGTTTTTTGAACAATACTAGGTATTCCACTGACAATATCATTGAGTTTCGTGTTAACGTCGGAGAGTTTTATGTCAACGGTTGGTTGTTCCCCAAAAAATTCTTTAATGGGTTTGTTTACATTTCTACGAAAATTTAAAAACGTTCCTACATGTTTGGAAAAAGTAGCACTAAATGTAGTCATTTCATTATTGATTGTAGCTAGCGAAGTTGTTATAGGAATTTCCTTATCATCAACATACTTTTTCGTAGCAGCATCAAAATCATATTCTGGTGTTCTAAGATTATTAATACCATTATTATTCATATTAAGAAATGCACGCATTATACCGCCGCTGACGAATACGTATTTAGATTCTTGATCGTCGACATATTTCTTTGTTGCGGCGTCCGCATCTGCGGTTGGGTTTCCAAGACCTGTAATTTTATTTTGATTCATAATAATTGAACCTGTAAATGAATCACCAGCTTTCTTAATATAATCGTTGACTGACGTACCGGAATCTTGTATTTTACCCTGATCAGTAAAAGTAACTATATTATTAACAACAGCATTAGGAACTCGTATAAGTACATCTGGAAGTTGTATATTACTAGTTTTTAATCGTCCTTCCTTATCCTGAAAAACGACTACTTCATTTTGATCCACACTGGTTATGCTTAATAAATCATCAATTTCATTTCTGAGCTGATCGAGAGTTGCGTATTTAGATAAATCAGCTTGCTGATGACCTTTACCACGAGAAGATCTTCCATAAATATCCACCATTATATTACTAATGTCTGTTTAAATGTGACGTCGTAGTATATTCATGTACAACTTTGTGGGGTGGTTTTGTTGATTTTGATATAGCATCAAGTACGTTAAGTACTTCTCGACCACATATTGGTGGATCAGCTAATGTTTGTGTTGGTAACGTTGAATACCATATTGGAGTACTTTGATAGCCGCTAATATACTTTAAGGATTCTTTTGGTGGAGCTAGTCCATATGAATCAAAATAAATAATTCCACGTGGATCAATTGCATAAGCGACCCAATGCGTGCCTGGACCAGAGTTTTCATCGAGATTAATAATACCGGTTTCAATATTGTTTGGTTGTTTCGGTAATTGATCGCGCATAAAAACTCCTCTAAAATTTTTTATTTTTAATTTTTAGCAGCATCTAGTAAATCAAAATTGGACATAGGAGATATCAGTAAACTGTCCCTGGTAATCTTAGGCCCTTTCCGTACCATGAATGTGGAGTCCCTGGTAATCTTAGACCCCTTCCCTTTTTTTGATTCCCTTTCCTGTTGCTTTCTTTAATGCCATTCCAGCAGCGGTTCCAACAGCGCCTAATTCAGCTGCTTTTGCAACAGCTGGGGCTGCAGCGGCTATTAATGCTGGTATTGCTGCAAGAAGTGGAAATATACCACCCGTCTTAATAATATCTTTAATGGCACCCGCAGAAAGATTAAGTTTTATACCTTTATTTGATTTTTTGGCTTCATCGAAATGCCCGAGCTGACGTTCTGTAAGAGATAATTTATTTGAACCGCTCATCTGATCTTTCTTTAACAATATTTTTAATCCACAGTTATTTTTTGATGCTGATTGTATCCTTTTAATCTGACCAGGAGTCAGACTAACACTCACGTGATTATACGACATTATAATATTCATAAACGATCTAATTACATGTTTTCTACTGGCGCATCAACTACTCGCATTCGTCCACCAACACCTTCAAGTAACATCGATTTATCACTGAGTATGACAGCAATTGCTCTGTAATTGGCAATGGCTCCTCGCGTCACACGAGCTCGAAAATGTATATCGACTACTGACTGTCTGGCTAAATCTAAATGTTCGAGCGAAAAGTAATAAATCGGATATAAGGTTGTAAAATCTAATTGTGATATTTGTAAACCAGTATCAATATTTTGATCACGACCCATGAACGTCATCAGACGATGATATACACGTGCTACATGATTTTGTTCAAAATTCAGTAATATATCCTCAGATGGTTCTTGATGTTCATTTATTCTTAAAGAAACTTCGGAAACACCAAGATTGTCAAATATCATAATACTACGTGTTTGATTATTTACCCGTTCAGCATCTTGAAATGCAATAAATATATGTCGTGGTGCAGAAACACTTTGCTGAGAAGCTATTTGCCATGCAAATAAACCATTAATATTACTCTGGATAGCATCTGTGGCCATTGTTAACCACGATAATGCTGATTTACCACCTTGATTCATAAAAGAAAGTAGATGTTCTTCTTTAGGTATTGTTGGAGTCATCACCGGCATCCATAATGAAAGTTTTGTCAGAATTACTCTACCAACATCACCAGCGAGTCGCCAGATTGCATCATCGTCGGTTGCTTTTCGTACAAGTACAATACAACTGTATGCTTAGCTCCGAAAATGACTTTTCTGACATTTCTACAAAATCCAAATATATGTGATAGTGGAATGGCACATGAAAATGCTCTTCTTCCACCACGCAACATTGCTCGACGTGATCTAAATCCTAAATTAAAATCTGGATCTACATTAATAATCATACTTTGTACATCAGCATCGGCGTTTCTAGCAAAATTTCTTGGTCGTCCTATTTCATATTGTCGATACTCTGGAGAATCAGAAGTGTCCTTTACAAACATCATTGACGGGCCAGCCGATCTTGAATAATCGTCTCTGTATCTTGCAAGGCCTAATATCGTTGTAGCAACATCAACGTCCTTCTGAATTGATTCAATATTTTTACCATCAATCATATACGTAGCGCTATCAAATAACGCCATAATACCATTATTAACAAAACCGACACTAACATCGTCTCCATATGCTACTGGTGCTGCAGGATTAATAATATTTAAAATTTCACCTTCAACCTCAATAAATGCTTCAGCGGGTAGGAAATACCTACTTGTATCCTGAACCTGTAGTTCAATTCGTCCACGCTGATCTGGAATTCGAGCATCATAAGAATAATATTGATGATCACGCACAGACTCATCTTTAAGTACTGGTGCGTCCATGTCAAATGCGGGATCAGATATACGCTTGAACATCTTTATTATAATTATTATCGTCTAAAACGAAGACCACTTCCTGCTATCAGACTAGCGGTTATATTTTTTTCTTTTTCTGACATTGGTACATCAGCCAACTCTGATAGCTTTTGATTAGCAATTTGATTTATTATTTTACTGACATTTGCAGGCATTACTTCAGTGCCAGGTAATTTTACTGGTTGAGGTTTTCGTCGTATTAATCGTGTTAGTCTATCTTTGATCGCTGAAAACGCTTTACCAGCGAGATTACCCATAGCACCAATACCTTTTTCACGAACAACATCAATAGCTTTCATTCCCAGTTGTTTTGCGATCGGTATTGCTTTTGGGGCTATCCTTCTAAATAGACCCTGAACAACATCACCTAGTCCATCTCCGTAGGTTGTTTTGTATACTGGTAATCGTAAATTTATTACCCTGACCATAGTTGGTCCACGGTGAGTACTATATACGATCATTTTATTATAGTAATTGTATTTAATTACGTAATTAGTCACTGTAGTAGTCATCGGCAATTTCATTAATAAGAGACTGATAAACATCAACGTCCATGATACCGCCAGTAAATAACCGTCTGCAAATATCAGCCGCCTCATTAATTATTTCTGGAGAATTATTACCAGCTCGTTTTCCTCCAATGAGTATTTCTAGTCGATCGACGTCAGAGATAACGTTATTAGGACATAGAGTAAAATCACCTCCGGTAGAGAGACCTTCTCCAGTAAATACGAAATAAGATTTTGGAACAATTTTATCAATTTCAGATTCTGGGTATCCTAATTCCTTTAATCTTCTTTTAGATTTTTTTATTGGATTAACTAAAAAACTCAAGTCTTTGATATTTACGTTAGCATTTAACTGTGATTCTAGTGCTCTTTTTTTACGTCAATATTTTCAAGTAAATCGTTAATTTCCTCCTCCTTAGTTAGATACTGTTTATGTGGTGATGTTGGTAATCCTAATACTCCAAGTTGTTGTGGTAGTGGTGGTGATTGTGGTGATTGTGGTGAAGCAGCTCTTTTTTTTTTTTTACTACTGCCCTTGTCATTGGTGGTGATGATCTTAATGGCGGTGGTAATGATAATGATGGTTGTGATTCCGATGTTGTTTCAGTAGCAGCTTGTTTTGCTTCTTCTTTTTCTCGTTTTTTCCGTTCTTTTGCTTCTTCTTTTTCTCGTTTTTTCCGTTCTTTTGCTTCTTCTTTTTCTCGTTCTTTCTGTTCTCTTGCTTCTTCTCTTTCTCGTTTTTTCCGTTCTTTTGCTTCTTCTCTTTCTCGTTCTTTCTGTTCTCTTGCTTCTTCTCTTTCTCGTTCTTTCTGTTCTCTTGCTTCTTCTCTTTCTCGTTCTTTCTGTTCTCTTGCTTCTTCTCTTTCTCGTTCTTTCTGTTCTCTTGCTTCTTCTCTTTCTCGTTCTTTCTGTTCTCTTGCTTCTTCTCTTTCTTGTCTTGCTTCTTTCTTTGTTAAATCAACGATATGATTAAAACTCCTATTATAATCTCTGTATATTTCATCATCTAATTTAATCTGCTCAACGTTAGCACGTATACGGTATATTACACTTTGCCATTGTTCACGGGATTTAATGATATTTTGATGATCAGGTTTTAAGAATTTATCCCTATAACTAAAACTCGCAGCAGCAAAATTAGCTAAATCGTCAAAGTTTTTAATGATATTAATTGTATTAGTGAATTCCTCAGTAAATTTATCAAGTAGCTCAGCATTGCTCATTAAGAGAATTTTTTGATCTTGCGCCGTTGATATTGGTTGAGCTATTTGAATACGGCCGGCAATATCAGCAGGTAATGTTTCAAGAACTCGTTGTGTTGCCTCAGTTGCTGTAACAATTTTCTTTGTTGGTTCGACAATCGGTTTAAATAATTGTTTTGTATCCTCTTCAAATTCAACATGAGATTCTTGTCGTTCTTGTAATTGTCGTTTGACAGCATCACGAACAGGTAAATATTTTTTAATTGCTTCTAGTCGCTCTCGTGCTAATCTAGCTGAATGAGGTTCTCCGATGACAACCATATTAATAATATTTATACTGACTATTTAATTTACAGCAGCAGGCAGGGTGAATGACAAAAATTGAGTGACCCGCCGAGTAAACTAAACGCATTATAACATAAAAAACAAAAAATCAAAAATAAAATAACAAAAAATGAGCTAACCCAAACGATTTATTATTCGTTTTTCAAACTATACGGTAATAATAAAAGTTAGGAGGTTCGGTTTAGAGTTATTGACCTTATTTTTCAGCCCCTGTAGGAACCTTTATTTTATGAAAAACTTGCTCGAAACCAATTTGTAGGGTTCACCCTGCCTGCTGCTGTAGATGTTTAGTAATATCGTTATCAAATAAAATACCAACTATATTATCAATAAATATCATTAGATCATCTGCCCAACCCGCTATTCTCATATCATTTTCAGTCGCGAATAGCCATACTGACCCATATTTTGGTGATATATGGTAACCAACTTTTTTAATACAATCGCTCATTATTTTAGGTTTTATACAAGTATAACTTGAGGCTGCCTTAATTGAATTAAATATCTTACAAAATTTGTTTGTCAGATCAAACCCAACATGTCTCTTTGATTGACAGAATGACATTATATATAATATTTCATTTGTTTAATATGAAATTTTGTCCAAAACTATAAAAATAATAACATTATTTTGCTGATAAGTATAAGAGACTGTAATAGTAGTATAGGTAGCTGAGTTGTTCCTATCTCAGGAAACCTCCCTACCCACAAAACAAATTTTGTCAGAAATATGAAAGTCATCATTTTGAGCTAAAAAAAGGCTGCTGACAAAATGTTAACGTATAACATTTTGGAGGGGTAGGGGGTTTCCTGAGAGAGGAACCTCAACTACCTATACTACTCAAGTTGTTTGCAAATCGAATCATTTCGATATTCAGACTTTATTTGTTCAAGTCGAGTATTTGATGCGGGCAGATTACTAACTACGAATTCGACATAGGCGTTAGTTTCAGCCTGAAATTCTCTGTCACTCTCAGCGTGATAACTTAAAAGTGCCCTGGATAGAGCATCAGCAGTTAATAGATTTTTGCCAGCAACATGAACTATACAAAAGTTGAATCTCATCAAACGCATTCTAAAGCGTTGAATTCTAGGGGGTAAATCTCCTAAGATTGTTATCATTAGTGGTACTAATGGCTTATGATCAGTTTCAAGTTTGAATTGTGACCCAATTAAATAGCTACTGAAGCGTTCACATGCCCAAGTGATTGCAAGGGCCTATTTTTCTATTTGAGCATAGCGTTGCTCAGTTTCTGACATACCTCGCGATGCGAACGCCACCGGTCTCAGAGTGCTACCGTGCTTCTGCCGTAGCACAGCACCTAGTCCAAATGAAGATGCATCTGCAGGTACAACTATTTCTCTGTTTGGATCATAATGTGCTAAAGTTGGTGAAGATATCATTTCTTGCTTGATACTCTAAAAGCTTGTTCTTGATCTGGACCCCAAGTCCACGAGTTTTTACCTTTTGAAAAGGTCACGTAATGGTTTTGATTTTTCTGCCAAATTTGGACTAAATTTTCCAAGCTGATTTGCCATACCGAGAAATCGTCGTATGTCTGTTAACGCATTTCGGTGTTTCCATTTTAGTTATAGCTTTGACATTTTCCGGATCAGGTCGGCAACCATTTTCGTCAACAACATGCCCAAGAAATCTAATGGATGGTCTCGAAAATTCACACTTTTCAGCGTTCAAAGTGACGCCGGCCTTTTCAGTTGATTTCATGACCATTTCTAGTCTTTCGTCATGATGTTTCTGCGTTTCCCCAAAAACAAGAATATCGTCCATGTGACGGAGTGTTCCGCCATGTCGCTCTAGAGTTTCTGACATCCTTTTCTGAAAAAATTCAGGCGCGGAACTGATTCCGAATGGAAGGCGATTAAAATAAAACCTACCAAAAGGAGTAATGAAAGTTGTAAGGCGGCGTGACTCTTCTGACAGGTTTATCTGCCAAACACCTGAGTTTGCATCAAGTTTGGTGAAAAACTTTGCACCTGCTAGTTTTGCAATGGATTCTTCAACTGATGGTAGTGGGTGGTTCTCTCTTTTAACCAATTCATTCAGTTTAGTTAGATCCACGCAAATGTTTACCGAACCGTTTGGTTTCGGAACGACAACCATTGCCGCTCACCACTCAGTGGGCTCATCTACTTTTGAAATACCACCCATTTTTTCCATTCTATCCAACTCCTCTTGAACTTTATTTAATAAAGGGATAGGAACCTTTCTTGGGGTAGATAAGGCATAAGGTTTGTCATTTTTGTCCAGAGTTATCTTATAGAACCATTTTGTTTTCCCTAGACCTTTAAACAAATTTGGGAATTTCTCGCGATAATCCCTATCTAAATTTATGGATTTATCGTGAATTTTGCTTGCATTTTGTGAGTTTTGATCTGAGGCATTTACTGAGGATATATTTACTTGTTCAATAATCTTGAGAGCCTGAATCGCGGGCCTGCCCAAGAGTGCCTGATTCAGTCCCTTTACAACAAATATGTCTTGTACACTGAACGCATTGTTTGATTCCAGTTCACATGTAAATTTTCCCAGCACTTTAAGTTCAGAGCTTCCAGGTCCATACAGTTTTCGATCAGACTTTGATAGTTTTTGGTCTCCGATTTTTCGTAAATCCCTCTCAGGAATTACAGTCACATCAGCTCCAGTATCAATCTTGAATAAAAGTGAAACGTTGTTCAATCTCACACGCGTTATCCACGGCTGACCCTTCTTTGTGCTAATAATCCCTAGAAATCCAGGTTCCGCTCTCGATTCTATTGTGCGAACTGCTGATTTTGACA
This sequence comes from Megalonaias nervosa, assembly GCA_016617855.1. Taxonomy (NCBI): domain Eukaryota; kingdom Metazoa; phylum Mollusca; class Bivalvia; order Unionida; family Unionidae; genus Megalonaias; species Megalonaias nervosa. The sequence continues at coordinate 6,740 of JAECUM010056960.1, read as the reverse complement.
GACAGCATTTTGCATAGTGTCCCCTTTTCTTACACTTGTGGCATTCTGCTTCTTTTGCTGGACATTGGTTCCGAGAATGATTAACTTTGTTTCCACATCTTATGCATCCTTTTCTGCTGACATTATTCTGTTAAACTTTTGGGATTTTATGTTTCTGTTTCCCATATTTCAGTGAAGACGATTTTACTGCATCCATTTCACTCATTCGTTCTCCAGTTGCTCGTATAGTTGATTGTTGCTTTTTCACAGCCTCATTTTGTCGAGCTTGATTAACGGCAGACTCTAGAGTTAGATTTGTATCTAACTGCAATTTTTCCGACAGTTTTGAATCTCGCAGTCCACCTACAAGTCGATCTCTGATCATTTCATCATGTAGTGGCCCGAAATTACAATTATCTGCTAACACATAGATAGCTGTAACAAAACTGTCCACTGTTTCTCCCTCTTCCTGTTTTCTTTGATTAAATGTTTGCCCTTTCAAAAATTACATTCCTCTTTGGAATGAAATATCTCACGAATCTATCTGTCACGGGCTTCCACTTCTTTTGATCTTCCTCTGTCAGGTTGAACGAAGACAAAATATCATCAGCCTCACTTCCCATGGAATAAATCAAGGTATTTGCTTGAATTTCTTCCTCTTTTTCACTAAGTCCAGGCGCTTGACGAAAGCGTTCAAAGCGCTGAAACCACTTTTCCCAAGTTTCAGGTCTCGAAGAGTCAAATTTGTCCGGATTTGTAAATTGAAATGAAGCCATTTTCAACTCTGATAATTTCAATCCTGTATTTTTACCGCTGCCACCATGTAATGTTACTTGTTCTTGAAGAATAACTGCAGAAGGCGTTCTGTACTATTTATTAAATACATGACATCAGTACAGCTAGGAAGGGGAGTACAGACTGCCTTGAAAGTATTTTTCCCATGGATCTTAAACCCTAGTGAACACTTAACATAAACCAGCTGTTGGTGTGTATCAGTTCCAGTCCAGTGTGGAATATCTGATTACTTTTACTGTCAAGTGATACTTCAAAGCTAATTAGATTAATAAAAAGTTAATGCATCCCACCTCAAAATTTATACCTGCGTTTTTCACGTCCGAATGTCACTTTTGACACTATGTGATGCGCACAGTGCAAACACAAGCCCTTTTCCTCGGTGTTAATTTTGCAAAACATTTTGTACTATATGGCTTGAAGCACTTCAAAATAGTTGCTATCCAAGCAATTTTTGACATTTTCTACATGCATTATACCCACATGTCTACTGATATGGGTGCCTAGCTCTTCTTCCTAGCCAACTATTGGTATTTCACTATCAACATACTGCACAGTAGCAATGGGAGGTGTACTTGCCCCACATCAATTTCAAGAACACAAGCCCGAAACACCTAATTCACAAATATATCCATATCTTTCATTAGTAAACAATAATAGCTGAAATAGTCAATCATATCCTTAAGTTGAGAAATTTGACAGGGGCCAATTTATGGAAATATCCCCTGCAACCTAAGCTAAAACATGAACTATGAACTTCGGTCACAATTAGTTTTCCTATTTAGTCTCCATTTTTGTTTCTCTGCACAGAGTCTGAATCCTAATACATCATGCATTAATGGAAATACCATCAAAGATGAATTTGCCATGAATTTCTTGTGCGTCAGCAGGATTTTTATGCATGTTTGGTAAATTTAAACTACAAATGTTATCTTCTTTTTGGATGCCGTTAAAAGAAATATAAAAAATCAAGAGAAAAATAGATAATTGTGAATTGTTTCTTATGATCATTCGTGAATTTGGGTGATATGAAAAGATAAATGACTTGTGTTTAACATGCATATGTGAGATGCCTTTAACTCAAAATAAAGTCTGTTCTGCATCACATGCTACTTTAAATTCCCAGCGTCAGCAAGTGGAGGTTGTTAATGAATAGAAGCCACAAGAAGCTAAAACCAAACAGAATCAGAAAAAAGAACTATTCAGAAGGAATATGGCACTGTCAAGCAATAATGATAACTAGGTTACAAAATTCACTTGAACTTTGGAAACTTTGGATACTAAGACCATGACAATACTGTTATGCTTCCTTCAGCTCAGATTTAAGAACGATATCTGAGACTGTAGCTCAGTGAATTTTCACGTTAGAATTTCATAATCTAGGTAAAGTTAAAAAAAAAAATTTCGAGCATGAATGATTTTATCACCATTTGTATCAATATACAGTGCACCACTATTTGCTCAGTATATCCTGAACAGTAGTGGTCTGTGTACAACAATGATATCCCTGAAGTTTTGGAAGAGTTCATTTGTGATATAGGACAAAGCAGTTATGAGAGCCATCAAATGCCACCAGTAAACAAATATGGTCTTCTCATTAGACAGTTATCACAAACATACAATAACCAAAAATAAAATTGGTTTAAAGAGAACAGGATCATGCAGATGTTTTGAATTGTTAAATTTATCCATATTTAAAGATGCTGACTTGGATATAATTCATTATGCTGATCTCGATGAGCTATAACTATCCGGCTGCATTCTGCTGATGTTGATATATTTGATCCAGATCTGGATGTGGGACATTTTGGCTGGTTTTACAAACTATATACCTCCATGGAGCTCTACTTGTAGATGCAACACAGAGTATTTCTCATTTTGTTTCCCAGTAATGCTTGTTAACTGTTGTTTGATTTCCATGTTACTATTTATTTCAAAAGTGTTTTACATGTATATCTTTTGTTGTGAGGTAAGTGCGAATGATTCAAATGATTCTTTATGAAAATTAAGGCCCTTGCTAGTGATCAGAATAAAAATTGACCCATGTTTTAACTCCAGTTTCAGAGTTTGATTACTTTTGTAAAGATTCAACAGAGCTCTTAAATACGAACTATCCATCAAATTTTTAAAATGCTAAGCTTTTCTCTTTCAGAGCACTTGTATCAGAATAGGAGGGAGAAAACATGTTCATACATAATACCAGCTTTTTCAACATCTGTACCCCATCTGACCAGTTGTGTATAGGTAAGGATGGTATAACACCAGGACACATTGGATGGAGACAGATCATATAATTATATAATTGGTAGAGTTTCTAATCTAATTATAAGATCAGTACAGATAAAAAAAGTAGATATAAATAATTGGCTGGCTTATCAGCTTATAGAGGGATAATGTCTATTCACCAATCAGAGCAACGCCAGCTTATCAGCTTATAGACAGATGATGTTTGTCTATCAATCCATTTAGTGTCAGCACAGAAGTTAGAGTTTGCCTTTAGGTTATTGGTCAGACAGTAGTGCTTGTAAAATCATATGACTTGGTCTGTAAATGTTGAATAAATACTATAGCCATAAGTGAAAACTAGGATAGTGTGACCTATATTTCATGCCTTTAGTGTTGTGTGCTTACCTTTGCATTGGACTTGGGTCAGCATTTTGCTCATTTCAATTGGAGAATTAATCATACAAAGTAATAATTATATTATGGAACTAATTTTAGATTGTGTTAGGCATTGACTTAGGCTATTGTAATTCATTCATTTTTTCAGCAAGTAAAAGATTAATGAAGGTATAGATACATTTGCTAAAGTTACAGTTACAAGACAAGTTGTTCACAGTTGAAATAGAACTTTTTTATGCCACATCAACACTCTGAAAAGAGAATATAATATTATAATTATCTGTCGGTCTATTACATCTTTGTCAATTATTTCATCAGCATAAGTATGGTGAGGCATATATATCACTTTTCCTGCGGCTGCAATGTTAATTTTGTTATCTTTGTATGTCTCTGTTGGGATAAAATGTACAAACTGATATGAAACAAAAAAAGGTACAACTCTAACACAATATTTACTATCCAACTGAGTCAGTTCTCATCAAGTATCTATTGGATACTGGATAGGTTTCCATGCTAAATGTCCCCTGATAGTTTTTCATGCTAAATATCCCCTGATAGTTTTCCATGTTAGATTTCCTCTGATGTGTTTGATTGCTAGATATCCTCTGATAGCTTTCCATGTTAGATGTCCTCTGACAGTTTTCTATTTAAAAGTGAAAAGTCTGGGCTGGATGTAAACTTTTGTTTGCAGTTTTCCCATTCTTTGGTTCTTTAGTGTCATGGTTGGGATTGATTAAATGGAGGTCACATGAAGTATATTATGCAGTACTATATTAATCCGAATTTGTAAATGCTGATTGTTGTTGCTAAATGAAAGAATCTCAAACACTTCGAGTATTATGAAACCATATTTGTCTTTAATTGCATTCTGGGTCAGATCCAGGGCCAAACAAATTTCAAATGGGATTGGAGTGTGCAGAGGATGTACAGGAGACCTCGTGTCCTGCTGTCTGTCTGTCACAGTCTTGCAAGTGCAATCTGTCCTGCTGTTTTAGATGTCTTGACATGATCTTTGGTAATCACCTGAAGATGTATATATTGAGAAATCACTTGGCTTGCACAATTTCTCTGCTATATAGGGTTATTTCCAGTTTCATTTGCAGCTGAATGCAGGGTCCAAAAATTTCAAAATGGAGGCTAGGGTATATGAATTCTCATGTTTGGCCTTCTGTCTGAGACCCAACCTTGTGCAAAAGTTTCTCAGTTTTTTATGTATTGCCATAAAATTGACAAGTTATTTTGTTATCACTTGACAATATACATATTGACAATTCACGTTGCTCATGCAATTTCTCTTTCATGAAGAGTTAATGCCCTATTTGGCTTGTAGCTACATGCAGTGTATGGCAAACTCTTTTAAACACAAATAGTGTCAAATTTTGTATGGGTGACAATGAAACTTGATACATGTTATGGTCATCATCCAGTCCTATCCATATTGATACTTTTTAGCTGTACTGCTCATAGACCATACAAGCTTATGCTTTGACCAGTTGTTGTTTTCATTTTCCGTCAGATAGAACAAGTTTGTTAATGTTATTCATCCTAAGCTCTAGTAGACTTGGTGTGAAAATTTTGCTCCAGGGACATCCAGTATGGGTGCTATTGTGGCCATCTTGAGAATATTATTATTGCAACTGCTTCTGAATGGATGGTCATATCAACATGAATGGTGGTATTGACATGGGATTGTTATTGGAACTTGCGTCCAGAATTTAATTGGTTTTGAATTAAAATAGTCCAGATTTGCTGACCAACATATCTGCACTCTGGAAAGGTGTTTTCCGACCAAGTTGTCCTTGTGGTCAAGTTGAAGGTCATTGCTAGTATTTTTGTATTTCATTTATATTATTAATACAGTGGCTTGGTTTATTAAATCTGAGTGAGAAAAATGTATTGGCCTTGACATCTAGCAAACAAATCCTATATTCATGTATTATCCAGTTTACAAGTCTTGATAATATAAAATCATAAGTTGTGTATGATGTGTCAGAATAAACAATCTTAAACACATAGAACTGTCTAGAGTCAAATTCATTTGCAAAGTTTACCTTTACTGCTGCAGCATTTACACAGGGTACAGAGTCATGCATAATCTTTGATCCTGTGTGATTAATATGACGTACTAGAATAGTTCAACACTGATTATATCGGACTGGTTTATAATAATTATTATAACTAACAGGTTAGTAATGGTGGTGCTCTACAGTTTTATATGTTGCTCAGGATTAGATTTTTAAAGTAAAAGAAATTCTTCAGTTTTCCTCGCTGGTTATACTGGTTGTTTAACAAGGACCTTTTCTATCTTAGGTATTGTTCAAAGAACTTCTAATTCCCTTTAGGTTAGTGTACGATTGATGGGTGTAATATGGGTTATAGAATATACAGCTTAGCCTTAAGTTAGATGTGCACCACTCAAAAAACTGCTAGCTTTGCTTGGTCATTTTCATTTCCTGGATTTCAGAAGTAAATTGTAAAAAAGATCTTATAACTTATTTACATTTTATATATTTGGTAATTCATTCACTGCAGTTTGAGAAGCTGGTAGAGTCTAGTCTGGCAAATGTGTTTTCTCTATTTTAATAACTGTTAAAGATAGTGCACCTTAGATTAATTGAGGCTGATTTTTGAGCACCTGGGAGCAGTTGTACTTTAGACTAATTCAGGCTGATTTTTTGAGCACCTGGGAGGTGTCATTTTAATTAGCTGTGTGCATATATCATGTACTGATTCAGCCACAGTACATGAAAGTAACATAGAGGTATGCAAACATTCTCGTCACTGTGCGTGTTGCAAATATAAACAACTTCACTTTACACCCGTCACTTTCTCTGAAGTTCATAATATATATGAAGTGCCCCCATTTGAAAGAATGCACGAGAGGTTTGCATCAATTTCATTCAAGATCAACTGCATAAGTATATTACTGAAAAACACCTAAAAGTATGACCATTAGTTCAGGAGGAGTAACGATAGCAAGATTTCAAGATGATCACCATGTCATTCATGGTGAATGTCAGATTGGCACCATTTTTTATCTAGGACTATATGTGAGTCATAAGAAGTCATAAAGACCAACTAGCATTATTATTGTATGATTTATTTTTGGTCGTATGGCTGAAACATTTAAGTCGTAAGCAGCAAAAGAATCCTTTTGAAGAATTCTCCTGCTTTTGCCCGCAGAACAGTACTTATTAGAGTCCAAGTCCAACACAAGCCATGCTCCTCCATGATGACAAGTGAGATATTTTAAAAATGTTCATCGCATTTTGTCAACATAGCAGCCAGTATTATGCTGAAAGTCAGGAGCTTGAAATTTTGGCTCATTTATTCCTGCAGTGTCACCA
>JAECUM010056959.1:0-20754 GCA_016617855.1 Megalonaias nervosa | reverse complement strand
GAGAGAGAGAGAGAGTAGTAGTAGTAGTAGTATAGGGGCACGATCTAGGGAGAATGGGACTTTAACATGGGTGGGACTGTCTAGGGACAAGGGGAGTTAAACACAGGGAATGTATAGCAACAAGGGATTGGAACTGTCTAGGGACAATATGAATTCAACAGGGGTGACGTCACGGTACTGGACACGGGCAACAATGTTGCAAGTGTCTGACCTCAGTCGGGTGGAACAGTGTGGCAAGGGGCTGACCTGAATACGCGTTACTCTGGGGACAAATAGAGACATAGACTTAGAAACGTGGTTAGAGGCAGGGTTAGAGACATAGACATATCACACAAACATAGATTTATGAACATAAATCTATCACACAAACAATCGACTAAAAAATTTTTAGGCAAGAGAGAATAGATATCGTTTCGAGACAATGGAGTGGCCCTGAAAAGGGCCTTTGGTTTGTTTTGTTAACATCATTCAGTTAACATAGAGGGCGTCTCATGGATCTTCTTCTCTTCCTCAAACTTCGTCTGACCTCTGGACCGCAGATTAAGACTCTCTTCAGACAGCCTTGTCTCTCCACATAGATCCTTCGTTTCCAAAGAGCTGTCTCTTTGATCTGGGTAATTGCCCATGATGATTTGACATACATGGGATAGTCCGGGTTGAACAGCATCGACGGTAGGAGGGTAGACGATTCTACGTTAGTCCACATCTTGTGACGAGAACAGGTGAATGGAATGAGGTGAACCGCAGTTATTTATAGTGGACGAGCGGATCGACACGGATTGAGTTCTTTCACCAATCCTAACACGCGTTACAAAATTCAGTCACAGTGCGGAGTCTAAAAGAGCTACCTCTCACGTCACATTCACTATATAGGCGTGCTAGCGTGTATACGCAGTGAATCAATGCGACATTGTTAGAACATGACGGAAACTGAGAAGACAATAAATTGGAGTGCACCGGCCGTGCAGACGAGAAGTGATGGCATAGCAGCGACTACCAAAGCAAATACAGTCCTACTTCCAGAAGAGAACGATTTTAATTTAGGATTTAGTGGATTTTCTCTCTTCTTCACAAGAATTTGTTCCGGTACGAGCACTTTCACCACCTTCTTCCTAACCGTACGTCGAGCATTTTAAACAAAGACAGAAAGAAGACTTGGAGAAATTTTTGCAACAGCAGAAAGAAGCAGAACAAGCCTTTCTCATTCAACAGCAACAGCGAGAAGAAGAAGAAGAGGCAAGACGAAAACGACAAGAAGAAGAAGAAGCAGAGAAGAAACAAGGTCCAGGAGAGAAAGAGGACGGTTGAAAGTCAAACGGTGACGGTACTCTTAGACATTTTGGCAGAGTTAAGGAGTCTGAAACAGATGTCAGGCAGACTTCTTTAATACAACCCAAGGGAAAAACACCTTCCCGAGCCAAATAGTCCAACCACATCAACACACCTACTACGCCAGAGATACCAACACTAGTGATTTCTACCAAATCATCGACAGGAGCTGATCCAGAAGTAGACCTTAGTTTTGGCAAGGGGATAAGGCAGTTAAAACTCAGTACTTCCCGTTCCTGAGTTTTGTTGTTTTTTTTTTTAAAATAAAAACAAAAAAGAAACACCCAATGGCCCTTTTCAGGGCCACCTACCTCACTCGAAAAGAGACTACTCAATGGTTGCCAAAAAATCAAATAAAACTCAAATCCCCTTTTTTCCCATGATTTACGTGTGTGAGTGCGTGAGTGTAGGTCCTTATTATAAAAATCAAAACCAAGAGACACGTTTTTCTTTCTGGTATATTTTCTTTCACAAATTTACAATCCAGTTTCACAATACATCACTTTAAAAAGTTCATTTTTCTTCTTTTTCTTTTCACTCCCTCCTTTTTTTGAATTTCTTCACTGTCACGGCTTTTTCCTCTTCTTCCTCACTTTCGTCTCGTCTTCTTTTCTTCACTTTCTGGATGTGTCTGGGTTCTTACTTTTCGGAGGGTACCACTTCTAACTGTTCGGAACCCCTATCTTCCTTCTGCTCCTGTTGTTTCTAGGGGCAGTCTGAAGACCAATATCCTTTCTCTTGACAATGATAACAGGCATCTTGACCTTTGTCTCTTTTAATGCCTGTCTTACTTTGACGTTGTGGACATTCAGAAGACCAATGCCTTTCTTCTGACAGATATAGCAAGTATCTTGACTTTTATCTCGAAACGAGAGGGGGTAGTCCGTCAGCTTCTGTGAAGAAAACCTTCGTATGACACCTTGCAAAGCTCTGATCAGAAGTTCGATCTGTGTTGGCTGTTCCATCGTTCTGCTAGGATTGAGAGTGAAATGAATACTTTGAGGGAAGAGACTGACCCTTTATATAATGAATACACTGACCTTACATTGATATATAGGGGACCATGGCGTTTAAAATGTAGTCATTTGACCTTTTGCAATCAAGATGAAACGATCGCATCATTTCGTGGTGAAAAGAGAAGAAAGTAAGAGGCAGAAACGTGACCTATCGCCTCGCACAGTAGCTGAAGTCTTGGCTCAAATTCATGCCAGCGATTTCGAAGATGACGTGAGTGAACCAGAATCCAGACCCAGAGAGTCAAAGTCAAACCAAAGTCCACCACGAGTAACACCTAAAACCTACTACCACATTCGAGAGACGGATAAACGCTCCTCTAGAAAATTTACAACCACAGCCTACACGTACACGGTGAAGTTTAAAGATTTAAAGTCGGACGTACCGTTGGAGAATGCAGAAGAGTTCGTCACCGATTTGTGGGATTCTTTGTTAACCACTCTGAAACGACAATGTGAAGCCAAAGAAGACGATTGCTTGAGACTTTCCATTTATCACGACAGTTTGAAGTCACCTGTTGGATCGAGTTTAGCAGTGCAGCAAAATTGACACCTTTTAAAGTCATTGACAAGATTCAACACGTGCAGGAATCCAACGACAAGTTACACATCATCGATGTAAAGCGACACTGTACATGACCCACGTTTCTCTTCTCAAAGTGACCGGAAAAAGCAGAAAAGTGTTATTGGTGGACGACCTTCGTAGCAGCAAAACGAATATCGTCCGAATTAACAGCCCTCAGGACCAGATGTATTTAGCCTGTTCCATCAGTGGGACGAACATATGCTGACGTAAACGACACGGCAGAATGGATAATAGCCTTACATTACAAACTGTCTCTAGGACACCACACCTTCGTCACCAAAAATGTTGTACAGTGACTTGTTTATATTCCACTTTGATAGTTTTGATGTGTATCGATGTACTTAACCATTTAGCTTTTATATATTTTTGTCTTTCGTGTTCAGTTTTTAAATATTTTGAAATAAACGTGTCCTGAAAAAAGTATAAAAACTCTTGTCTTGGCTGTCTTCGTTTCAAAAGTGACATTCCCTGCACTATGGCTACCTCTGCTGTCTCTGCTCCCTCTTCCACCACTTTCAAAGTCATCGACGAAAACTTGGATCGTGCCAGTTGGGACACCTTGTATCTTCGCTATCCCTTTAACATGTTAATTGCTGGACCGAGCGGTTCAGGCAAAACTGAATTTGTCAAATGTTTGATTGAACATAAACATCATATCATCGATCGTCCACCTCAACGTATCGTGTGGTGTTACAAATGGTGGCAATCGGCGTACAGCTTCCTACGAGAAAGTCAAGGCGATTCCATCGTGCTTGTGGAAGGCATTCCTGGCGAAGACGACGGGATCGTGTCTGACCCCAGTCAAACACATCTGGTCATCTTCGACGACATGTTAGGAGAAGACGAAGAAGAAATTAAACTGGTTTACGCGCAAAGGGCATCATCGTAATGCCAGCGTCATTTACATCAGCCAAAATTTGTTTCAACAAAGTAAAGCCCATCGCACCATCAGACTCAATGTTCATTACGTGGTCCTGTTTAAAAGCCCTAGAGATAAATCGCAAGTGCAAGTGTTAGCCAAACAGTTAGGAACGCCTTGGCTGACACATACGTATGATGATGCCATTCAAACCCCACACGCTTATTTACTCGTGGATTTAAACCCACCACCCCCGATTATTTGCGATTTCGTATCTATCTGTTTCATCACTGGTTCCAAGAGTGAAGGCCTGAAGTGTACAGGTCCCCGTCGACAAAAAAAAACAACAAAAAACTATAAAACCTCGGACACTTTTGGTCACTCTCACACATCGTCAACATGACATCCCTTCAGTCTCATCTTCCCCTCAAACTGATTCGTGCCTTGTACGGCATCAGTCGCGGAAAAAAATCACAAATACGTGCTCGTGTCTTAGAAGCCAGTCTCAGAGAAGTCTTACGATGGTTTACAGTGACAGCACGTCAATTACTGCAAGGCATCATTCACATTCCACATCAAACCAAACGCTTTTTTTTGAGAGAAACAAAGTAGCCTTGACGCAACTGGCAGACCCCGCATCGACACTCAAACCAAAAAGCAAATCTAGGGAGTGTCATCATTCGTTTCCTCTTAAAATGGGATCCCAATGCCCCAAAAGACATCTCCAAGAAAGCCACTCCCATACCCAAACGTACCCAGAAGAAAAGGAGCAGTGATGTCAAGACAAAGTCACAGCCCCAGATAAAGAAAAGTCCCCAGAAAACACCCTAGAAAGCAACTCTTACTCGCAAGAGAGGCACTTCAGGCCAGGACGCAACCGTACATACCCAGACCATGACTTGCAGCGACGGTGACCGCGTCTCCAGTAGCCTCAGGTTCTTCTTCGTTGCTGGTGATGCCAGCCAAACCCAGTTTCACACGCGTCTTTCCTAATTTGATAAAAAAAAACTTGAAACCCGTGTCTCCAGGAACTTCTCCTCCAGCGGTGACACCATCCACCTCTTTAGCTGCTGCGGCAGCTACCAACAAAGTACCCTCCCCCAAAATCAAAGTCCAAGAGAGATCGGCCTGTTACAGAGTTTACTGGATGTACCCAAGCAAGAACTAACCCGATTTAGTCCTTTGCGAACCCTTCAATGTCGAGTGATGCCTGCCATGAAAATGATACTACGTACCGACAATCAGTAGCGACGCATTCCTCTATACAAAAGACCTGGGGCAAACGATGGGTATCAGTGTTTTTGTGCTCCGGAACAAACAAAGATGTCACCTAAAAGAACTGCACACCACCACCATCGTAGTTCTCCTGTCCAAAACAAGAAAAGGAAAAGAAAGGGACAGTCTCGTCGTTTGACCCCGGATCCGAAGAAACGCTTAGCCAAGCATCGACGTCTCCCCCAGAAAAGACCCCATCGTCCAAAGAAAAAGAGGAGAAACCAAAGGGGAGGATTTTTTTGGCGCTGTAATGGTAGAACATATGCTCAAACAGTCTGGTAAATCAAACGTTATCCAAAAATACGTCCCCAAAAAATAAGATAAAAGGACTCCTGCCAAGTAGTGGACTTCAGTGTATTATTTCCTCCTGAACCTAAAAGAAGTGCACACCACCACTCTCTTGCCAAAAATGGAAAGAAAAGGAAAGGACTGCCTCCTTCTTTAGCCAAACATTGGGACGTGTTTACCGTCCTGTCCAAAGCATCTTTCACCCTTGCGAAAATAACTCATTCAAACAGACTACAAAGACGTCATCGATACCGTGAGCGAATGTTGTCTGAATGTATTGAAAGAAACGATACCTTTGTCTAAACACCAGAAACAACGCTTCTCCAAACATCGACACGTTCTTCGCCAAATGGTTCAAAAGAAAAAGATGTTGGTGCAACGCGGAGGATTTTTACCCCTGATTATACCCCTTGTCAAAGGAATAGCGGGTGCCATGCTGGGAGGCCTCCTATGAGGTGTTTTACCCATGGGTCCAAGATAAAAGAGACCAAGAAGATAAAAGAGACCTCTGGGGTAAAAAGATCTCAGACGTGACCTTCGGAATCTGATGGAAGGACGAAAACTGATTTTAGTGCCTTACAAACGATCGATGGAATTCCATCGTTGGCAAGAACAACATACCCCGCATTTACCTCCCAATCCGCATTTGACCGAGATGTCCCAGTTATAACACGAATTGCAATCGTTGATGGATCGCAGCGATTTGACAGAGACGGAAAAATCGCAATGGTACGGTCAAGTGTTGCAGCGACTTTAAATCTTTCACCAGAAAGCTTTAGACGAAACAGCTCGACCGACTCTAAAAGATTTTAAGACCCCGATGAAAAGTCCATCACCACCACCACCACCACCCCAGTGACCAAGACAGAAAAAGGAGAAGAAGAGTTTCAAACTCCACTAGAAAAAGTACGCAAGTTAACACAGCCAACATCCAGAATTGGTTCGATTAAAAAGATGATGGCAACCCCATCTTCCTCAGAAGAGAAAAGGAAGGTGACAACAAAAGTTAAACATCAACTGATTACCCCTGTTAAAACTTCCTCCTTGACACCTATTGCTCGTCGGAAACGCAAAGCATTACAATTCAAGAATATACCACACGAAGAAAAGAGTAACATCCATGAACAGTGGGTGACTTATTAAAAAATGTCATGATAGAGAATCTCTTAGCCAGCATTAACTACGATCCATCTCACCCTGCGGGTTACGCAAGAGTTAAGAAATTGTGTCATGCTGCCAAAACCCGACTGAAAAGTGTCTGTTTACCTCAAGTGCAACGATGGTTACAAGAACAAGCCACGTACACCTTCCACAAACCCATTCGGGGAAAATTTTCCAGAAATCGCACCCAAGTGGAGGGCGTCGATAATCTATGGCAATCCGATTAGCCGATGTCTCTCATTTGGCCACCTACAATCGTGGCACCAAATATTTATTTTGTGTCATCGACGTCTTTTCTAAATTTGCCTGGGTCGTGCCATTGACTTCCAAATCGAGCACTGAGTTATTGCGAGTCCTAAAGCTAGTGTTGAAACAAAGCGATCGCCACCCTCTTCGATGGCAAACCGACAAAGGCACAGAATTTCTGAACCAAGCTTTCCAAAAATAATTAAAGAAACGAAACATTCATTTTTTCACCACCGAGAATCCAGAAACCAAAGCCAGCATCGTGGAACGTTTTCAATGTACCTTGAAAGAACGCATGTGGAAATATTTTACGCATCAACGCATTCTCAAGTATATAGACGTCTTACCGCACCTGGTCTAAAAGTACAACCAATCTTACCATCGGAGCATCGGATGTGCCCCCCCCCCAAAAAAAAGAGACTCCCGACAACGAAGTTACCGTCTTTGAGCAGCTGTTTGGTATGTCCCCGACTGTCGCAGTCCCCAAGAAAGGTGGAGTGTTGACGACGGAAGATTGGGTGAGCATTGGCAAAACCAAACGCACTTTCGACAAAGGTTACTTACCCAACTGGACCACCGAATTGTTTCGTGTCACTGGACGAATGCGTGGACGTCGTCCTGCCGTCAATAAATTGGAAGACATGAACGGAGAAGTGTTAAAAGGAACGTTCTACTTGCCTGAGTTACAACGCGTGACCAAAAAAGAAGACGAAGTGTACGATATCGAAAACATTCTCGATCAAAGAACCCTTAAAGTGGGAAAACGTCGTGTCAAAGAAGTCAAAAAAGTACATTGTTAATGCTTCCGTCAACAATTTAGTGCATTCCTTGTTCAGTGAAGTGGATTTGTACTTGAATAACAAACTGGTCAGTAGCAGCATGGATACTTACCCTTACCGACCGTACCTGGAAAATCTCTTGACGTACGGAAAAGAAGCCAAGAACACCCATCTGAATGCTTGTGTGGTATGGAAAGCTGACACGGTAGGCAAATTCAATGACACCGATTTGACTACTGATAAAGAACCAAACCACAGTGTGGGATTCAACGCCCGACGAAACAAAATCAAGGATGCACAGAGTTTAGAACTGATGGATCATTTGCATTTGGATATGTGGTTAAAAGAGAAGTATTTGTTGAACGGAGTGGATATCCGCCTAAGACTGAATCGCAGCAGTACCGCTTTCCATTTGATGGCTGATGCTGACAATTACAAAACAATCATCGAAGAAGCCAGACTGTACGTGCGACGCGTGGAAGTGTTACCTAAAGTGGGCAACGACATCAGTCACATTTTGAGCAGAACGACCGCCAAGTATCCAATACGACGAGTGGAAGTGAAAACTTTCACCATTGCCGCTGGACTCCGATCCAAGATCGAAGATCATCTGTTCCAAGGACAGTTACCCAAACGTTTAATCATTGGCATCGTTAGCAATGCAGCCCTCAACGGAGCCCCCGATCAAAATCCTTTCCAGTTCGAGCATTACAACGTGTCCAAGATTGAAGTCAGTCGAGATGGCAAGACCTTGTGCACCAGACCCTTCGAACCTGACTTTGACAAGAAGAAGTACTTGAGGTCGTACTTGTCCCTGTACGAAGCTACCATACAGCTAGGAACCAATAGCAGTCACGGCATTCCGTACGACGATGATGCAGGATGTTACGCTTTCTGGGTTTTTCTTTTCACTCCTGACCAAGGCAGCGACGAGGGACATTTCCACCCTATTAAATCTGGTCAGCTTCGTGTGGAACTTCAGTTTGCTACAGCTCTACCCGAGACAGTGAACGTCATATTGTATATCGAATTCGACAATACGATAGAACTCAACAGTTTGGGAGAAGCCATTCTAGACTATTAGAAGCTATGGGAGACTCTTATATCTCTTTGAATGCTTGAGAATCTTTGGAAATGGAATGGGAGGATATCGTGGAAGCACAATCAAAAGACAAAGACGAAGAGGTGATGGTCATGTCCAGATGGCCAGAACAAGAACAACATTTAGTCTCCTGTTTTGCCAAACACCTGGCATAAACCATTACAGGGTTGACCAAGAAAGATTGCTATGGATGTCTAAACAATCATCCTAGTCGAATTCAACACGATAAATGTCTGATGATGAGTCAAGAAGAAATATTGGATTAGTATCCTGATGACGCTTGGGGTCTCGTCTCGGATGAAGCAGTGTTGCATCAGTGGTATAAAGACTTGCCTGATCATTCCTCCCCTCCATTGACTGCTCTAGAGATCAATCGTATCGAATCTCTCTTGGCTCAGAGTACGGAGACGAAGCGAAGACACGATTACTTGACAGAGGTTTCAAGCAAAATTCAGGATTGAATTGATGACTTATTATTACCCGTGAAACAAGAAAAAACAAAAGAAAATGGTTACCTGGGAACTTTATTACCTTTTGAAAAACAGTTCGTACACCGCCTCTTGGAATCCTGTCGTGTGCGCTAAAGATGAACTTCCTCATCGCAAACCTAAAGACCATCAAGCTTATGTCATCAACACGGACGATAGTCATCTCCCAGGAACCCACTGGGTAGCCGTCTGCTGTCCTCACGATGCCTGTGTGGAGTATTTTGATTCGTATGGATTATCGCCTTTGGAAGACGACATCATCGACTTTATGCCCAGACGACTCACTTCAATAATGTGAAATTACAAGGCACAGATTCCATAGTGTGTGGACAATATTGCGTGTATTTTCTTCATCAACGCAGTCTTGGATATTCCTTAGAATATTTAGTGACTTATTTTGATCGTGACTCTTCTAGAAACGATGAAAAAGTAGATAGATGGTTTTGTGACCGTTTTGGACATCTCTTGTCTTTAGCTAGGAAACGTAGTGCACATGAATAGCCAATTGACCTCCATCAGTGGAAGTCTAACATGACTTCACAACGTTGTCAATCTTGTCAAAAATGTGTTATTTGAAAAAAAAAAAAAAAAAAATGTGCTGATGTTATATTATGTGTTGGTTAATTGTTGGTTGATTAAAAATGTTATCTTTTGAAAAAAGTGTTGGTGGTTTGTTTTAAATTTTTTTATCACTATACATGCTCCTTGACATCTTTCTATCCCTCACCATGAGTTGAGCTATAGCGTTCCTACCCAAAAACCGTAGGGATGTTTTCTATCGCGTCCGCGCTTGAGCCATATAAACGGGGCGGTCGCCAGTCTGACCATCCCTCCAAATATTGAAAGCAGCTTATTAAATCTAATAAATCAATCATGGAAAACAGGACAGATCCCTACTAAATGGAAACAAGCAATAGTCATCCCAATTCCAAAAGCCGGAAAGGACCCTACAGAAATATCATCATACAGACCAATCTCACTCACTGACACTATAAGCAAGGTGATGAAGACTATGCTCAACAACAGATTGAAACATCATCTGGAAAGCAACAACCTGATCTCCCAAAACCAAAGCGGCTTCCTTAACAAAAGATCCACCTTAGACCAACTAGTGAGGCTTGAATCTCGCATTAAACTAGCATTTAATGCTAAACGAAAATGCGATCGTCATCTCATAGCGATTTTTCTTGACCTAAAGAAAGCCTTTGACCTAGTTTGGACTGACGGACTTATCGCCAAATTAAATCATTAAGGGATAAATGACCGTATGAATAAATGGATCCATAATTTCATAAAAGGACGACAGATTAAAACCAGAATAGGGGACCAGTATTCCGAAATTTATGAATTCGAGAACGGTACCCCGCAAGGAAGTGTCCTAAGCCCAACCCTTTTCAACATTATGATCAACGACCTAGAACATGCTGTCGACCTTAACAAAATCGACTTATCGCAGTTTGCTGACGATAGCGGCATATGGAAAGCAGGTAATCCAACCAGCCAACAACTCATCGTTGATCTACAAACCAATGTAACAAAAATTGGCAAATGGGCAGATAGATGGGGATTTAAACTATCAAAAGGGAAAACAACAGGAGTTTTATTCTCCCCTAAACCTAGGTACATGATAACATCCCCCCCCATACATACAAGGCCAAATTATCAAATTTGAGAAAGTAGCAAAATTTTTGAGCATGCACTTTGATCAACATCTTACATGGAAATATCACATTACAGAACCAGTCTGGAACTGTAGCGGTGACCTTAATCTCCTTAAAAACATTAAAGGTGTAAATGGGGAGCTGATCAGGACACACTTTTGATGCTCTACAGGGCCTTAATTAGATCGAAACTGGACTACGGATGCCAGATTTACGCATCAGCAAAACAAACCCTCCTTAAACAATTGGACATAATCCAAACCAAGGCGTTAAGAATATGTGCAGGCTCCCTACCAAACACATCCAAAGAAGAAATACAGCTACTCACAGGTGAGACACCACTCGCATTGAGAAGAGAAGAGTTGATATTAAGATATGCAGTGAGAGTCTCAATACATGATCCCTCACGCCCTACGAGAGACATCATCAATAGATGCAATGTCCCATTCAGTAAGAAGCTCGTTCCGAACCCACCATCGGCAAAGAAGATACATCAGTTAAGTAAAGAACTAAATATAGAAGAGCTCCAAACGGAAACCACCAAATATCTAGACTCTACCCCTTGGACATGCCAAAAACCCACCATTCATCTCCTAGCGAAAACCTTTGGCTCTAAACCAGACCGCCCACTAGAGATAAGATCCAAAGTGTTAACAGTAATCGACACCAAGTACAAAGATTATATCACTTTACACCGATGGACAAAAAACAAACAACCCAGACAAAACCGCTGCTGCCCTTACCATACCGGAGATAAATGAAGAACATGGATCAAGACTACCTGATAACTACTCTATATACACAGCAGAATTCTGGGCTATATTAGAAGCAATCAAATTGGCAGACAATCGTAAGTTCCCCAAAACGCTAATAATTAGCGATTCGCTTAGCTTTTTATATTCCCTGGAAACCGGAAATACAACTGGAAGGGAAATTTTCTTAAAAGAAACAAGATTGCTTCTAAAAATATGCTAAATCAAGACCATATTATAGAATTCATGTGGGTGCCATCCCATATTAATATACCGGGAAATGACAAAACTGACTTG
Source organism: Megalonaias nervosa (assembly GCA_016617855.1). Lineage (NCBI taxonomy): Eukaryota > Metazoa > Mollusca > Bivalvia > Unionida > Unionidae > Megalonaias > Megalonaias nervosa. The sequence goes on along the minus strand of JAECUM010056959.1, from coordinate 8,918 downwards.
GCAGCTAAAATGCAACTTAATAGCGCAAACTACACTCACATTGACTACAGCATCCCAGAGTTATACAACATGATATTTAAAAAAAATTTCCAAAATGGCAAACAGAATGGGATTTATGTACCAAGGGTCGCAAACTGTATACCATACAATAAACAGTGCGCCATACAATCAAAACCCCACCAACTCTTAATAAACATGACCAACGAATCATAAACAGAATTAAAACTGGCAAAACATTGCTAGCAGGCAGTATGGGGAGATACATAAAATCCAATACAGAACGAGATTCTAATGCCCCTATTGCCCCAATACTGAAGATCTACACCACGTCTTGAATACCTGCCACAAATACCAAAAACAAAGGGAAAAACTATTCACTTCCCTTAAAGCAATTGGTTCGCCATGTTCCTATCCAGACCTATTATACCACAGTAACCCTAACCCGAACATAACCAACGAGTCAATTTTGCTCTTCCTTAGAGAGATTGATAAAATTGTGAAAATTTAATTCATACTCCAACTCGTCACCGTAAATCATAAAAAACAGTAGCAGAAACAGTTGCCTGACGTTAGCCACACCAAATGATCGAACCAGCTTGTGAAAGATGGGGTGGGGGCTTCACTTTACGGCCCACTTAGGGGTATGTACTAGCCTATGCGCGGGCTGGAGCCCTTGCCTCATCTCGGATCTCATGGAACGATTTAGAGCTGAGAGGTTGGTTCGTCGGGCAATGCAATGCGACTGCATGTATCCAGGTTCCTTGTTTACCAACTTACCTTTCTATACCTTACAATTCAACTGCCATATACGGCATTGGGATTGTGATTCGTCAAGCAATGCAATATGACTACAGGTATCCATGTCGACAACAATCTATCACTCACAATTTTTCCTGAATAAAATTTCTAACAACTCCTCCTTTGTCTCTTCTACATCTTGTGATATAGTGGATCATTAAAATACAAGCAAATAAACTGGCCCATTAAACTTAGTCATTATAAGGTGGCACAAAACCCAGCCATCAGGACCAGCTGCACAATGCGGCAACAATTTGACTAATTAATTAACTAAATATAACGTAAGACCTCAAATTAGCTTTATAAGGTGGCTTAAAACCAAAAGCCATCAGGACCAGCAGCACAATGCGGCGCATTAAAAATCTTGAATCTACATAATATAGACATAGCATAAGACCTCAGATTATCTTTATAAGGTGGCTCAACTCCAAAGCCAACAGGTTCAGCCACACAAGGTGGCGCCTTAAATTAATTTAGGATATAGGACCCAAATCTAGATGTATATAAGGCGGCAAAACCCAGCCATCAGTCACCAACTAAATAGTAACTAATTAAAATAAATTTAAATTAAAATTTAGCATAGGTTGTATCATTGCCACCTCTATAAGCAGCACAAATAATATTGTCAAATTATAATTACGTTTAGACGCCAACATTTATTTTTCGGAAAATAGGGATTCAAAAAGAACCCGGATGTACAGCGCCTTCCTCACGACCACCTTTCCTGCCTTGCCTCGACCGGGCATTTTTTACCTAACCATGTGAGTGCGTGAAGGTCAATTCCCACTCACCACTTGTCTCATGGAACTCAATGTTCCAAATACGAACAAAATCTATCAGCACACACTGTGTGCATTAAAGCGAGGGGGACGCGGCACTATTCCGTCCCCCTCGCAAAAAATCAATCAGCCTCCAATGGGGTCATTAATCGGTCGCACATGCCCAAGTTGGCGAAAGCGACCTTAATCCAAATTAAGTAAGTCTGACCATCATTCCATTCATCCAGTGGACGTCGAGGGAACAACACCGGAGCGCTAAGTCTGAGGGCAGCACTTACCATCAACAGTGTATCCTAGTAATCGGCATGGGGAAGAGGAGGGAGCAACGGCACCCTACGGAAGCACAACGTATCCAAGAAGAGGTGGAGTAGAGAGCGGACAAAGCGTGCTGCACATGGGCCACGACTATCTAAGAAAATAGAAGGAAAAGAAGCGCGGACCTTGTATGTGCAGCCCACCGCGGCGACCCAGCTATCAACCCATTAGTTATAGACTCACCTACCCACCCAACGAGTAAACTGAGATTGCGCATAACTGGTCCGACATTATCAGAGACTGAACATTACTCTTGATTGGAGGGAACGAAGTGACGACTTTTGACTGCGGTTTGTGGGTTTTCCAGCAGAAGAAAGAATAGCCTGCCTTATACCAGTATAGACCGAATCCGGAGAAGCCTCGACGTCCTGGGACTCGGAATGAAAAGGCCGAGCAACCTTCAATTGCCTGGGTGAATGTATCAGGTTTTCATTTTGGCTTGAAAATCTTTTTGACTATATCTATATATTGTAGCACAAATTTGATCTTTTTGGTTCCACCATCTAAATTCTTACTTGTTTAATATTTGCGTGATACAAAATTACAGTAGTCATTTTGACTTAACTGATTGGCATATTTCAGAAATATTTATGTACACTATGTACACTAAATTCTAACTTGAATGAAGTTAAATACGAAATTTTGAAACTTATATTATTTGGTCACTTGCACAGGTGGCTTACACATTATTGGATTATTTGTATGTCCACTAATACAACTGGACTGAATTTGAAATAAGTACGGACGGGCGATTGCCGAGTTATTTTCCTCCTTTTCCTTACTCGGCCTTCTGTACATGGACGGAGATGTGGAACGATTTCCACCCGTCCATACACCAGGTGACCCGATGAGACGTCATATTCGCCGACCAATTGCAACTGACGTCTCATACTGCTTTGGTTGACACCTGGTACTCCATTCATACTTGAGTGCGTGCTGGGTCTATTCCCGCTCAAGCAATAGCCCCTGGCTGGTGCTGTGGCGGAGTGGCATGTGGGTGCATGGTATAACATGCTGCAAGAGCGGACTGGAGACCCGTAACATGGATGAAGAAAGATAGTCCGGTAATACCTGCATGCCAGCGAGTCTCCTCTTATATTGAGGAGTGTGCTGATCAGGTTAAAAGTTTTGCACTTTACCCTTCAGTATCCAAATCAATTACCAGCTAGTGTAGGTCGTTTGGGACTTAATTGTCCCACGACCTAATGAAACATCTTTAGGCTAACTTAGCAGCTCTCTTTGAGAGCATTAACGACTGGGGGATGTGGCTCGAATTCCTTCCCCAGGACAAATTTAGCAGTATGCTGTGCATACATTAACCACTGGCACATGCACATATGTGCGCACGCCAGTATAATCTAAATTAATAACTAAAAGTCTGACTATATCTAGGATACGAGTTCTACAAGAACCTACCTGAAAACATGGAGGCCATAATGCTGGACCTAATCAACGCTTCCTGGAAAACCGGAAAAATCCCTAACAAGTGGGAACAAGCAATAGTTATCCGAATTCCAAACGCGGGAAAAAAAAACCCCAGCTGAATTAAATTCCTATAGGCCAATCTCCCTTACAGACAATATATGCAAAGTGACGAAAACCATGATTAACAACAGGTTTAAACACCAATTAGAATGCAACAACCTAATTTCAAAAAATCAAAGCGGCTTTCACAACAAAAGGTCCACTCTAGATCAATTATCCCGGCAGGAATCGAGTATTAAACTAGCATTTAACGCAAAAAGAAAAAGCGACCGCAATCTAATAGCGATTTTCCTCGATTTAGAGAAAGCATTCAATCTAGTGTGGACAAATGGCCTAATTGCGATACTAAACCATTACGGTATCAACGGCCTCATGCACCAATGGATATCGGTTTTTCTCACCGGACGAGAATTAGGACAAGAATAGGGGACCAATATTCGGACAGCCATGTACTAGAAAATGGCACTCCACAAGGTAGTGTCCTAAATCCTACCCTATTCAACATTATATGATTAATGATCTGGAGCGCGCTGTCGACCTCAACAATTTTTTTTTATCCCAATTTGCAGACGACAGTGGCATATGGAGGGCAGGGAACCCTACCAATAACAAAATTATCAGCGAAATCTAATCGAGCTTAAATCAGGCTGGAAACTGGGCTGATAAATGGGGTTTTAAAATCTTTAAAGGAAAAACGGTAGGAATACTATTTGCACCTAGTACTAAGACCAAAATAGAATACCCAATCATGTACATTCAAGACACTCAAATCAAATTTGAGAAAGTCGCCAAATTCCTGGGTATTTATTTTGACGAACATCTCACCTGGAAACATCATATCCAAGAGATTATTCGAAGATGTAACATGGACTTAAACCTACTCAAAAACATTAAAGGACTAAATTGGGGAGAGAACCAGGACACCCTCCTAATCCTATAAAGATCATTAATAAGATCTAAAATGGATTATGGGTGCCAAATGTATGCCTCGTCGAAGTCGTACCTCTTGAATAAACTAGATAATATTCTAGCAAAGGCCCTTCGCGTATGCAAAGGTACGCACAAAAATACCACAAGAGAGGAAATACAAATCTTAACAGGAAAACCCACCTTCGCCTACGAAGAGAAGAACTATTACTAAAATATCCGGCAAGATTATCGAACCATGAAGACTCACATCCAACTAAGATTTGTTTAGCAAAATGTAACATCCCCTTCAGCCGTAGGTTAGTCCCGGAGCCACCACGAGGAAAGAAGATTCATGAATTAATCAAAAATTTTGAAATCCCAAACATGCAAGCTGAACAAATCGCATACCATGGACATGTAACACACCGCATATCAATTTAAGCGCAACCAAGCTTGGACCCAAAAATGAAATAACTCTAGAAATAAGATCTACAATACTCTCTACCATAGAAAACTCATATCATGATTATACTAAGATTTACACTGATAGATCAAAAACAAACGATCCTATCAAAACAGCAGCCGCAATAGTAGTACCAGAGAAAGACCTAGAACTTGGAGCCAGACTCCCAGATAACTGCTCTACTTACACAGCAGAATTCTGGGTCATAATTGAAGCCAATAAATGGGTGAAATCCACAAACATCCGCAAAGTACTAATTATCAGTGACTTACTTAGTGTCTTAAAATTACTGAAAACCGGCATCTCTACCTGCCGTGACAATTTCGTAAAAGTGACCAACCTGTTAATGATACAAATGGAAAACAATAACAGGAAAATCGAATTTATGTCGGTACCATTCCATATCAACATCCCAGGAAACGAAAAAGATGACCAAGTAGCCAAAAGCAAACTTCGAGAAAGTAACCATAGCATACTCCGGTAAAGCTGCAAAGAATACTACGGCATAATCAGGAAGAAAATTCCAGGGAAATGGCAACAGGATTGGGATAATAGTAAAAAAGGTCGCACGTTCTATTTACTACAAAAGGAAGTATCCAGGAACATAAAAGCGCCGACCCTGGCTAATAAACATGGTCAGAAAGTTATCAATAGAATCAAAACTGGAAATACACTATTAGCCAGCAGTTTCAGAAAATATCTTCGAATTAACAATGCTAGAGGCGTGAACTGCCCTCATTGTCCAATCCCAGAAGATTTACACCATGCATTTAAGGTTTGCAACAAATATCATGCACAGTGGGAAATCTTTAAGACCAAGCAAAAACACATAGGATCCCCAACAACCTACCCGGAATTCCTAGCACCCAGTAACCCTAATATCAATTTAACATATTTTTCCTGAAAGAAATTGGCAAACAAGGAAAAATCTAATTTGCTTAATGATTACCCTCACCCCACTTATTTTAAACTTACATTTTTTATTTAATTGCAGTAACAGTGACCGGGGGGTGGGGGTGCAAGACAAATGTATCAAGACGTATAGGAAAAGCTGGAGACCAGCCGCATGGGGGAGAGGTGTTATGCCTGTGCGCATATGGCGGACCCTATACCGATTGAGACAGACCTGCCACACCCCTCCCCCCTGCGACATGCTGAGGCTGCAAACACTAGATTAGCAATAGCAATGGTGACAGGAACAAATTAATAAATATGGGGTAATGAATGTAGTAATGGACCGTACATATTACCTACACACCAGTAATTAAAAGTATTAGCAGTAATTAATAAAAGGCGAGTGTTGATAGCGCAGGGGCCTTGTATGGGGGCAGGACAAATGAACAAAAAGTATGGGAAAAGCTGGAGGAGTGGTGTTATGCAAGTGCGCACATGGCGGACTCCACACAGACTGAGACAAACCTGCCCCCACCCCCACCCCCCCACCCCCGCGCCATGCTGTGGCTGTAAACTCTCGACTTAGCAATGGCAGTAATAACAGGTTTAAATTACTAAATAATATGCAATGTACGTAGTAATAAACATATAAACTAATTATATAATTATTCTAAGAATAACACAATACATTGATAGATAGTTTCTCCTAATTATCCATTATCATAAAGATTCAATAACTTTCAATACTAACAACTTCTGTCTTCTGTCATATATCCCATCTTTCAGCACTTAGGGAAGTGGAGTAATATATACTTTATATTCATAACATTAACTTGGTCCATAAAAATGAGATATTATAAGGTGACTACATCCCAGCCATCAGGCACAGCCGCACAAAGTGGCAATGATTGATAAATAAAACTTCCATATAATTTATGTAAGAACCCCAATATTAGAATTATAAGGTGGCCAAAAATCCAATGGCTATCAGGCCCCGCCGCACAATGCGGCACCCAAATTATTCATAGAATTTAAGGCCCCAAATTAAGTATATAAGGTAACTAACACCCAAGTCATTAGGCCCCCCGCACAAGGCAGAAAACAACTTTATCTACTTACATAAAACCCCAAACCATCAAACGTTATAAATAAAAAACCCATCAAAGTAAAGTAGAACTTAATGCCCACTTCAAAAAACAAAAATATTTTTTCTTCTTAGAGGAACGTTTGATAGTTTCCTTTCGTTATTTATAACGTTAGATAGTTTCCTTTCCTTATATTCAACAACACAGATACAATCTTTCAAAATTCTGCAAGACGCAATTTATTTTTGGAACTGGTTCTAAATTACCTCTGGATGTTACAATCGGCTCCCTTCCTGACTACATCCTTACCATCCAACCCTCGTCCGGGCATTCAATCATACTGCGCTGTGCACGCATTAAACCTACTACCCCGAAGAGCGTGTCATCACGGTACCGGGGTGGCGCTATAAGTGGGGTATAATCCCCCAATAAGCGAAGCTATGGATGCAGACTTTCTGACGATGAGCATGGGTGCTTCTAATCCCGCTCGTCGTCTGTCCCGTGGGATTTCAATGTCCCGAAATCGGACACAATTAAGTAGCACACTCTGTGTGCATTAAAGCGTTGGGGAATGAGGCTTTTCTTCCGTCCCTCTCAAACAATTAATTAGTCCGGTATTGCGGAATTTAAATCGTCTCGCATGCATTATGTGCGCAAGCGACGCTAATACAATCTCATCATCATCAGTCTGACCATCCATTGTTGACTAGTCAACCTATGAAGATGCCTTCAAGACTAGCAAAGCTGAACGAAGCCCACGTGAATTTATATCGTGTCAGGCAAAACCTGATACTCAAGCCTGATGAGACTGAAAATATCAGGATGTTGAAAGTGGCCAAAGATCTGATAGAAGAGGTGTTTAAAGATGAAATCAAGAAGGAACAAGAAAAATGGACCGAGACGTATAGACTTCAGAAGCAGAGAGAGAGCAGCAGCAGCAACAGCAGCAGGATCCAGACAGAGGTTTTGTGGACTGCCGTGTGGATACGAAAGAGTTCTCCTTCTACTTCCGAAGAAGCAGACCCTATCCTGTCGGTAAGATTGCAGCCAGACGGGGACGCAGTCTTAGACGATAAGAGATTGTCATAACCCCCAACAAAACAGCCTTTTCAAGGCTAACCCAACAATCTAGAAAAGATATACTATTATATTGCCAAAATATTTGTCTGTATTGGTATGTTGGTAGGTTAAAGAAAGAAGTGTGCCTATAAACACTTCATTTATCTTGCTTGTAAATAGTGTGTGCCTCTTTGTGTGTGCGTGTGTGTGTGTGTGTGTGTGTGTGTGTGTGTGTGTGTGTTTTTGTTTTAGGGTTGTATGTCTGGATGGTAATAAAGTGTGTTTGTAGGAAAAAGTGAACGTGAGTGTTTCTTTTAGGTCCGCGCGTTCCATGTATTTGATGGTGATGTGGGTATTGTTAGTTTTTGTGTAAGGGGGATATTTTCCTTCACGTCCGTGCTAGAAGGATATAAATCGTAGCGTTCGTCAGTATTTGTTTTCTACCTCCCCTGCATGAATACCCAATTAACTAATTAGGGAAAAGGATTAGGTCAAAGGCAAAAGAGAGAAAAGAAGGAGGAAAAGAGGGAAGAGGAAGAAAAAAGAAAAGGAAACTGGCTCAGACACAAGAGACCGAAGACCAAGGTCAGTGAGAGACGAACAAACCATATACCAAGAGTGATGATACCACAGCCTCGCAGAGAACATAAAAACAGGGGACCAACACAAAAAAAAAAGATCAGAACTCGACGGTCAAATCAAAAGAAAACGAAAATAAAAACATCACTCCCTCCCCCCCCCTTTTTTTCGGACAAACAAGCGAAACGGACGCTGGGGGCGCAAAATAGGTGCTAGGGAAAACATACTAGCAAACACCTGAGTGGAATCCCGATAGCAACAAGCCTGTGTTGTTAAAAGATTTTCCACTAAAGCCTCACCTCCGTTGTTTTTTTATTATTATTATTATTATTATTATTATTATTATTATTATTATTATTATTATTTATTTATTTATTTTTCCTTCTCTTCGGACAAGCATGAGGTAACCGATTCCTGGGGCAATTCCACCTCGTAAGGAGGTGTTATTATCTATCCAACTCGAGCGGGCTAGTTGATGGAGTAGACTGGGAAGCTCTGCCTACCTACTCCAGAAATTGGAAAGTCCCCTTTTTATGTTGTTTTTTTTTTTTT
>JAECUM010056957.1:0-24431 GCA_016617855.1 Megalonaias nervosa | reverse complement strand
ATATATATATATTTGAAGTAATATTTAACGAATTTGAAATGTGTGAATGAAACTTTACTCTCCTGCATTAAATTCGGAGGAAAATGCACTTACCTGACAAACATTTCCAGCTCTGTCCCAGCTTTGGTTTAGCAATATGTGCAAATCTAATTTTCACAGCATTTCCTTTTCTCCGTTTAATAGGGGCAATGCACAACAGGAGCAATTCTTGTAATTTCTTTGATGGTTTCTCTCGCATCAATACAATGTCGATTTCAATTTCCCTGGAACAGGGATCGGGAAAGAGTAGTCTGTAAGCTAAAATTCTTTAATTTACGAGTGTGATGAGTTGAACAATAAGGGTGTAATTGGGTTTACATGGCCATTGAACATCATTAATTTTACTATATATTCTCTACATTTGTTTCTCAGTTCTGAACTTTCCACTGTGTGACAATCAATGCAAATCATATGTTAATCTTAATTACCTTCAGAGATGACTTCACGGTCGAGTTCTTGTCAAGGGTTGACCTGAATTTTTTTGAGAGGCTGAATTGTAAACAAAACACCATGCAATGGACCACAGATTTCACTTCCGGATCATCACCAAGGTCTTATTGCTCGCTGTGCGCTGTCGCCGAAATACACACAGACAACCACACCATAAGCTCATTTTCTCAAGAATAAACAATTACCTTTAAATCCCTACCAAACATGCACCAATAAAACTCTTCTATCACCACCAAAATGAGAGAGGAAAATATGTTCTAGAAATAGACTAGAACTACATTCGTGGGTACTGAACTGGAAGTACTAATTGTGACCCGATGCCTGACAGGGTCAGACAATTTCACCTCCATGGACAAAACTTCCATCCGTCATCAAGTCGATGTCTCTTAAATACTACTACAAAGTTTTAAGGAACTTCATCCATTAATAGGACAGTTACAGGCTTTTATCTGACACCACTGTAACACAAACACAAGCCAATTCCAAATGGCCGAATATCAAACATGCATAAAACTTAAAGTTTAATTGTGATTTTGCTAATCGAGATAAACACTTCAAATAAACTCTAATTAGTTTTTAGTCCTAACACCAATCCGGAAAGTACTAGAAATTAAACTTGACTGTTAAACTTTCCCAGAAAATTCAATTTTAAAAAATGATACATATTTTTATATGAAATTTTAAATTTAACTTAAATTTTAATGAAAATGTAAAACCTTTGGTTGACAAATTTTATTCTGAGGCAAAGTCTCTTCATTCCTTTATCACGAACAGCAATGGTTTTCCTTATCAGGTGTGAGGTAATTATCAAAGGTAGCACCTGAAATCTGTTAGCATCTAAATACGCAAGCTAAGGGTAATAACCAAGTCCATGACATCATTTCCACCCATGAAGGGGAGGAGCCCTCATATGTTTGGCTTCCAATAGTATTGAAGAGTTGGTGTAGTTCTCTGAAACCAAGCTAGCATGCATTTTTCTAGGTATATAACTGAGAGAGAGAGAGAGGATACTTCTTGTATTTTACATGCAGTTTATGTAACAGAAACCATGAAAGGGTACAAGAAGAGGAAGACAACTTTTTTAAACCTGGATATATTCCACATAACAAAGCAGTCAGATATCTGACTGATGATACTCTAAGAAGTTCCAGTGCTGCATCTGTTCCTGTGACCAGAAGAATGGATGCGGACACGTTCTCTCTCATAGCACTGACAAAGCCGACAAATGGGGGTCTCCAGTCCGTTCAGGCACCAGACTGTAATGGCACCCCTGGGTCTGCAAAAATTCTACGACCATCATCCAAAGCAAACCTGGACCTGAAAGAGAGAGAATTGAATGAGCATGGTGGGACACGTATCATTTGCATGAAAAACAATGTTGAGATGTGGAATGATATCATTCATAACCATGGTAACCAAGTCAACATATGTGAGAGTTACATTTAGGATAATATTATTGTGATCGATCAAAAGACGGTTAGAAGGGCGCCACAATCCAAATGTTTGGTACATGATCACGTTAGCAAGTACTGGCACATCAGCCCATTCAATATCGGAATTTATTTGAATTAGCACTGGAAGTGAATTGGAACTTCATACATGTGGAGTTGGGATAGAACGTTTAGTACTATTGGGATCTAATTCACAATGCTGTCAGTTCTTCTTAAATTATCACTTTGTATTCTGGAGAAAAACCATTTGTTGAATTTTACAAACATTTGATGGTTTTCGCTTTTATCTGTTATTTAGTGTAAGACCATGGAATCATTAACATTCATGATCAATTAATATAGCTCAACTGCTTCTGATCAAAGTGGAGAGAGAGAGATATATAGATTTCAAATGCCTGCGATTAATGTAATTAATACCGTAGATATTTTCATTGGTCCAGTGGATTATTGCAATTATAGAAATTCGACGACCAACGAATGACTTTGTGAAAAACAATTGTCATTATTTTGGGATCAATTTAAAGGAAAAACATTCTGCTTATATTGGCAACATTTCCTTCCTGTCCTCAAATATGCAATACATTGCAATGGTATTACGAATCAAGTACAGAAGTTAATATCTTCTAAACAACATCACGTGTACAAATGTTTTCGATTTTCTGCGATATTTATAACGTCTATAAAGTCAACAGCAAGCTCTAGGTCACATCCGTATTCCATGCATGCTACGAGTTTCTTATTCTGGTATATTTGCGGTTGCTCCATCCTTTTCAGGGAAAATGCTTTGGTGTCTACTTTTCACTAGGATTGGTATAAATTGCTGTCGACAATACCGATGGCTCCTCTGACTGGCTGAGTGGCGCATCAGTCGGCTGTACTTCCTCCACATGTTCAGATGTTTCTGATTGGCTAGCTTCAATGTTGTCACTATTTTCAGCTGGTGATGCCATTGTTGACAATTGTTCTGCTCCCTCAGCGGGAGGGCTCATTGGTGTATCTGTATGTTCTACTGCCTCGACCTTTATCAGCTGGATCTGCTTCAGGATCATGAATGGTTTCAGAGGGTGATGCCGCTGGTGCTTGGTGATTATTATCTGACGGGCTGAGTGGACCATCAGTTGGCTGTACTTCGTCTACATTTTCAGATGGATCTGATTGGCTAGCTTCAACATTATCACTATTTTCAGCTGGTGATGCCATTGTTGACAATTGTTATGCTTCTTCTGCGGGAAGTCTTATTGGTGCGTCTATCTGTCTACTGCCTCGACCTTTTCAGTTCTATCTGCTTCAGGATCACGAATAGATTCAGAGGGTGATGCCCCTGTTGCCTGGTCATTTGTATTTGACGGTCTGAGTTGGGCATCTGTTGGCTGTACTGCCTCTACATGTTCAGATGCTTCTGATTGGCTAGCTTCAACATTATCACTATTTCCAGCTGGTGATGCCATTGTTGACAATTGTTCTGCTCCCTCAGCGCGAGGGCTCATTGGGGAATCTGTCTGTCCTGCTGCCTCAACCTTTTCAGTTGTATCTGCTTCAGGATCATGAATAGTTTCAGAGAGTGATAACGCTGTTGCCAGGTCCTTATTATCTTGAGCTACAGTGGGTACAGGGTTGCTATAGGTCACTGAGATAGTTCCTTTAAAGAAAAATGAAAAGTAGTTATGTTATACGTTTCTGAAAACGGCAAGAAAACTAATAAAACTCATTTTGAGTGAAATTTATATGCAGTTCATGTTTCTTATAACAGACCTGCATTAAGTAGAATATATGTAAGTTCTATCATCGCAATGCAATGATGATTACTTGGAAATGATAAAACTGCCTACTACGAGAGTAGTGTTGACGTAAAGTTAGGTATGACTAACTACGAAATAATTCTACTCACCGATAGCAATTGCAACTTACACCAAGGTTATGGTTTTCGTCAAAATCTTGTAGGTCTTTCAGGTATTTGTCTGTGGAATGAAAGGCAAAGAATTACAGTTAATGCATCATTGAAAACTGACATATTATGCTTATCGCTTTTATTGACATAGGTAATATTTACTGTTTAGTTCATATTGACTCCACTGCTGTATATTGGAACTGAATAGAACTTGTTTCTGTAATCATCTTTGTTCATTATACTTCAGTCTGTCATCAATAAAACAAGTTTGTAGGGCCTAATATGGCTGTTTTGCATGTTCTAGTGTTAGATCATGGTTTAGTTTTTAGTAGAACCTAGCGTCACTTAGTTGTCTACTTGCTTCACTAATGTAGTCTTCCCTATTCATAACGACAACAGCGGAACCCTTATCTGCAGGCTTAATCAAAAGGATCAACCTTCATAGATCTGATTGGATGACAAAGAAGCTTTACAGAAGCCCGGTCGCAGAACACTTCTAATCCCCTGGCCACACTTTCAGTGATATAACACTTATCGCAGTTGCTAATAACCCCAACTGGCGTTCCGAAACCAGGAAGGAAAAGGAATCTTACTGGATACGCCGCCTTAGAATATTGAAACCAAGCGGTTTAAAGCAAGAAGACTAGAAAAAGACACATTTTCTTTTCAAACCTTTTCTAAATTTTCTTTGTACCCTTCAATTACTACTATAAGAATGAAATATCCGGGATATAATTTGCGCTTACATAAATGTACACAAAGTAATAGATGTCGCTATGGCCCATAGATTTCTAGGTTAATACAAATATTTTCCATTATCCGTAAGAAGTTGATATAGGCTGGTTGAGACAAAATGCATTTAAAGGTTTAATTCATGTAGAAACAGCCATGAAGAGTTTTGCAAACACAACGGTTTTTGTGTTTTATTTGTTTGTTTTGTCTATGTTTGGTATATCCCTTTGAAAAAGACTCATTAAGAGTAAAAAGCACTCAGCCCCCCTGGGGTTCGGGGTTGTAGAATTGGCCCAACGTGCCTCGCTACATGTTGTAAGAGGCGACTAAGTAGAGGCAATCTGTTTGCCGTGGGTTGCGACCCGTGTCGGAGAAGGAAAGGATTGTGGTAGTTGAGCAAAGGCTTTCCGATGCAATACACGCTATGGTCCACAGATTTCTAGGTCAATACAAATATTTTCCATTATCCACAAGAAGTTGATATAGGCTGGTTGAGACAAAAATACATTTAAAGGTTTAAATGATGTAGAAACAGCCATGAAGAGGTTTGCAAACACATCGGTTTTTGTGTTTTTTTTGTTCTGTTTTGTCTATGTTTTGCATATGCCTTTGAAAAAGACTCATTGCACTGTTCGTCGTCAGTTTATTGCGTATATAAGGAGGAGAGTAGTAGGTATATATATATATATATATATATATATATATATATATATATATATATATATATATATATATATATATATATATATACACACGAAGTAATATTTAACGAATTTGAAATGTGCGAATGAAACTTTACTCTCCTGCTTAAAACGTTGATGAACATGCACTTACCTGACAAATGTTTCCAGCTCTGTCCCAGCTTTGGTTTAGCATTATGTGCAAATCTAACTTACACAGCATTTAATTTTATCCGTTTAATAATGCAAATGCACAACAGGAGCAATTCTTGTAATTTCTTGGATGGTTTCTCTCGAAACAATACATTGTCGATTTCAATTTCCTTGAGGCAATCCCCCTGCGGGATCGGGGTTGTAGAATTGGCCCGACGTGCCTCGCTACGTGTCGTAAGAGGCGATTAAGTAGAGGCAACCTATTTGCCGTAGGTTGCGTCCCATGTCGGACGAGGAAAGGATCTTGGTAGTTGAGCAGAGGCTTTCCGATGCAATACACTACTTTGGCCTCTACATCTTCTAGCCGGGTGGTCGGGATGGGCCCGGTTTCGACAAATCGGCTGGTCACGCCGAGCCCTAGGAGGTCTTTATTTACTTGATTATTTCTTTATCTTTCTCGCTGTATCTCTCTTGATACCACCGTTGCCCCTACAATCTATCCCTTTAACTTTCCCTTTTCCAAGTCTTAGAAGACTTCCTAGAAGGCGGTGGCTCAACGGGTCAATCGGGAGGTAATTGTGACGGCTGGGTATGTCTCACGGGATGAATCAGAAGGTAATTTTACCTACTGAGTATAACATCTGTGGGGGCCCCGAGTGGCCGAGTGGTCTAAAGCGCTGACCGTTACGGATCACTGCCATCTCACCTCTGTCTGCGTGAGTTCGAGTCCAGGCTCAGCTAACGTGGGTACGTGAGAAAGCCTGCCAGTAGCTTCTCGTGGGTTGGTGGTTCTTCCCGGGGTTTTCCAGGGTTCTTCCTCCACCATTAATACTGGCCGCCATGTATAGCCTATCTTGTACTGAAAAATGGCGTTAAACCCTATAACAACAACAACAACAACATAACATCTGTGTATCCCTGACACTTGAAAAATGTCCCCTTGTTGGGCTCCTTGGTGGGTGGGGAGCACGGGTGCTGAATTTTTAAATGCACCAACATGGAAAATTCCTAAAAAGATCAACTAAAACGCACCAAAACAGGATCTGACTCAGATGACGAACCATGTGGTGTGGATTCATTTCCGCGCTTCATTGTGATACAGTCTAACAATGCCTCAAAACCGCTTACTGTACTCTCTCCGTTTGTTATTGAAAAAAACAATTACGGGATTGATTGGTACACCAAAAGGTGTTAAAAAGTTGAAATCGGGCTGCCTACTTGTCGAGTGTGAGCGACGAGGTCAAACAGAAAACCTCAAGAAAATGAAAACTTTCTTCGATATTCCAGTGACCTCGTTCGCCTACACAACACTCAATTCGTCCAAAGGCGTGATTCGCTGTCGTGACTTGGCTGGTGTCAGGGACACGGATATCATTGAAGGGATGAAAAACGAAGGTGTCACTGCAGTCCGTAGAATACGTATTAAACGTAACAACAATCTGCAGAACACCAACACCATTATACTCACCTTCAACAAGCCAACAGTACCCAGAGTGGCCAAAGTTGGCTTTCTGCAAGTGAAGGTTGATGTATACATTCCAAACCCACTTTGATGTTACAAGTGTCAGAAATATGGTCATCATGAAGACCGCTACTCAAAAAGCCAATATGCGGCCGATGCGGAGATCATTCTCACCAGGAATCTCAGTGTAGAGCCACTCCGCATTGTGTCAACTGTGGAAAAGACAACCACGCCAATTCCAAGGATTGTGATACCTGGAAACAGGAGAAGGAAATACAGAGGGTTAAATACACATCCAACATTCCACATCCAGAGGCCAGAAAGCTTGTACAGGCAAAAGCATCCTTTTCTGGCCCATCCCTCTCCACTGTAGTTAAAAACAATCCCAAAGCAAGGAACGAAGCTCAAACAGAGACAGATCCACCCGAGTCAACACATCGCTCTAACACCCCCCATTACCAAGCCCAAAAAACTACGGCATCTACCCAAACAACTTTTAATAATACCCAACCAACGAGATCACCAACGAACAAAAACAGATCTCAAGGAAATAGGCAGGAAAAGGGGTCTGATGACACCATCAAACTCTATAACAGGTTTGGGGACATTGAGAGCATGGATGCAGAAGATACTGCTCCATGTTCTCAAAGTAGCTCCAGACCTACCAAAACAAAATCATCCCCGTACTTCCTCTAGAGGAATAACCATACAGATTCTCTCCGCTAAAAGTCTAACCTAGCTCCAAAATCTCCACTCTAAACCTATAATGAAGAACACGATCATACAATGGAATTGTCGAGGACTTACGGCCAATTACAATGATATTATTCTGCTTTTAAACGAATATGATCCTGCAACACTATGCCTTCAGGAAACCTTTTTAAAAGATACGGATAACATCACACTTAAAAACTATTCCATGTTTAACACCTACTTTTAGAATGTCGACAGGGCCTCAGAAGTAATTTCTATTGCTGTGAACAATAGAGCCCTTCATAGCGTCATCCCATTAGACACAAATTTGCAAGCCATTGCTGCAAGTGTCACTCTACATCGAGTGATTACTTTTTGTTCTATTTACATACCACCAAACACCAACCTACTACCGAATGAATTAGACACACTTGTTCAACAACTTCCTGCGCCATTTGTTTTACTCGGTGATTTTAATGCCCATAACATTTTATGGGGATCAAATTACGTCAGCGACAGGGGCAAAAAGGTTGAAGATGTCATTACTAGAAACGATTTGTGTCTGTATAACACCAAATCTCCAACATACACCCTGGAACGCTACATACACGTGTATCGACTTGACAATTTGTTCTCCTTCACTACTTTTGGATTATAATTGGAAGGTCGCTGATGACCTTCACAGCAGTGATCACTTTCCAATCTCTATTAAGAAAACCAACGTTACAATTGATGACGCAATTCCACGGTGGAAATGGTACATCAATTTTTTCAGCCGAAATCAGAGCAATAGACCTTGCATTGCAATATATTGAAAGCAAGCGTATTTTAATCAGCATCATCTTCTCCGATTCACTATCAGTACTTCAGTCACTACATAATAGAAAACTGGAGAATCCATTGTTAGCTAATGTTCTTCTTAAACATACTGAGCTGAGTACCTTCCACAATATAGTATACTGTTGGTTACCCAGCCATATTGGAATTAAAGGTAATGACAAAGCAGACCGCGCTGCTAAAATGGCCCTATCACTAGAACCATCTGATTTTAATACACCGTATACTGATTTTAAACGTAGTATCAAAGACTGTTTACGTCAAAAATGGCAGGCATCATGGAATGATTCCGTGAATAACAAACTTCATGCCATCAAGCCAACCCTAGGAGAATGGACTCCTTCCTACAGTGCCGTCCGTAGGGAGGAGGTAGTCATTGCAAGAATTCGAATCGGCCATAATTATTTAACCCACTCCTATATACTAAAAGGAGAAGACCCACCAGAGTGCATATCATGCAATGAACCATTCACTGTTAAGCACTTTATGTTGGAATGTTTCGACCTCCAACGTACGCGTAATCATTATTACAATGTGCATGACATTAGGGAGCTCTTTGATACAGTTAGCATTTCTTACATTATAGACTTCCTGAAGGAAGTAAATATTTATCATAACTTATAGCTTTTATGCTATCACCTTAAACAGTTTCATGTGCTATATATACCGTCGCTAGATTTTAATTACCTTTCATCTGTTTTCGTTGTCATACATGATATGCACTCCCCGTTGATCGGGAAACTTTATTTTTCACCGTTACCATTTTATCGTTTTACCTTCAACTGTTTGGTTTCGTATCGCTGGTCGATACGTAATCTTCTACCACTTTTAAATAATGAAAGATATAACCTTTCGTATGACGCTAAATAGCCTCATAGTGCTGGTGCGCCGTAAAATATTCAGCCAACCAACCAACCAACCAATTCCACGGTGGAATTTAAAGAAGGCTGACGTGGCCAAATTTGAAACACTTTGTACAGCTAGACTTAACAGGAATACCGTCCTAAACGACAATAACCCTATTCGACAATTTAAATCCGTCTCAGTTGAGATTGCAGAAGAATCCATTCCTAAGTTCTCTCCGAACTGTAAAGAACCCAAACACCGTGGTTCACTAAAATATCTAAAGAAGCCATTAGACAACGCCGAGAAGCACTGAAAAAATTTAATAATCGTCCAACGCCCGAAAATTTAACTCAGTACCGTATTGTTCGGGGCAAAGGTCGCCGCACGATTAAAGAAAGCAAAGAGCATCATGGAAAAAATATGTTTCAACTTTAAATTCTCGTTCCTCTATAAAGAAAGTTTGGGACACGAACCGCAAAATAAATGGAAACGGAAAATACAATCCTCTCTAACAGCTGAAGCTAAATAACAACACGTAAATTCATTCCGACATGTAAAGATAAGTAACAACAATTTCAATACCAAACATGAAATAGCTAATGTACTTGCTGATTGTTTCTTCAAAAATTCCCCATCGACTAATTATTCCGATTCTTTCCGAAGAATAAAAGCTCAAAAAGAAAAAACACGGTTGAAATTTACATCCAATAACTCAGAGAGTTATAACCAACCGTTTTCATTGTCAGAGCTTATGGAATCTTTGAATAAGGCCAATGATAAATCGACTGGGCCTGACGATATACACTACCACTCTTTGAAACACCTTCCAGAACCAACCTTAACAGTCCTTCTGGAAATCTTCAATGATTTATGGATTACTGGTAATGTACCAAAAATTTGGACAGAAGCAACAGGAATACCAATTCCCTAACCAGGTAAAGATAGCGCAGATCCTACCAACTATAGACCCATATCATTAACTAGCTGCGTATGCAAAAAAATGGAACGAATGATCAATTCTCGGTTTCTATGGTATTTTGATCATAACAATTTAATATCTCCTTTCCAAAGTGACTTTCGATATGGTCGTAGTACCAATGATCATCTGGTTAGACTGGAAACATTCATTCGCGATCCTTTCATCAAGAAGAAACACTTTGTAGCGGTTTTCTTTGACTTGCAAAGGGCCTATGATACAACATGGAAGTACGGAATACTAAATGACCTGCAGAATCTGGGTCTAAGAGGTAGTCTGCCCTCTTTTATATCAACCTTCCTCTCAGACAGGGAATTCAAGGTACGAGTAGATTCCCCCCTCTGATATGCACGATGAACAGATGGGTGTTCCCCAGGGCAGTATTTTATCGGTGACGCTTTTCAACATAAAAATCAATATCATCAGCAAGTGTCTGGCTCCTCGTGTGGATTGCTCCCTATACGTTGATGACATTTTAATATGTTACCGATCCAAGCACATGCATACAATTGAAAGAAAGCTACAGCAAAATATCAACAAGATTCAAAATTGGGCCAATACTAACGGTTTCAAATTCTCGAAATCAAAAACTGTATGTATGCATTTCTGTCAGTTACGAAGACATCATGATGAACCTGAACTCACGCTGGACGGAACACCTATTCCAGTTGTTGACGAACCAAAATTTCTAGGTATTATCTTCGACAGAAAACTAACTTTTATTCCACACCTGAAGAATTTGAAAGCTAAATGCTTGAAGTCTCTAGATTTACTTAAAGTAATAGCGCACACTGACTGGGGTGCTGATAGGAAAGTCATACTCAGTTTATACAGAACATTTATTCGCTTGAAACTAGACTATGGTTGCGTTGTCTATGGTTCAGCTAGGAAGTCCTATTTGAAGATTCTTGACCCAATTCATCATCAGGGAATAAGACTTGCTCTGGGAGCATTTAAGACATCCCCGTGTGAAAGGCTACTCGTTGAAGCGAACGAACCACTTTTATCACAACGTAGAGAAATGCTTTCCGCACAGTATGCTGTCAAATTAGGCTCAAACCCTCTGAACCCTGCTTTTTCGGCTGTTTTTGAACCCAAATATAAAACCTTATATGACAATAAACTAGACGTCATACCTACCTTTGGCATTAGAATATTACCATGCCTTGACAGTACCAAAATTTATCTTTCAAAAATTCTGAAAACGACCGTCTCCAAAACACCTCCCTGGTTACTTCAACGATCAAAAGTACTTTTCACGTTAAACGATGGAAAAAAATCGGAGACATCCCCTTCTGTCTTCCACACCTTTTACCATGAACTCCTCACCCAATTTGAAAATTATACAAGAATATATACTGATGGATCAAAAGATGAGGAAAAGGCTGCTGCAGCCTTTGTTAGTGGAAAACACACAATAAAAGTTCGCTTGCCAAATGGTACATCAATTTCTTCAGCCGCAATCAAAGCAATACACCTTGCTTTACAATATATTGAAAGCAAGCGTATTTTAATCAGCATCATCTTCTCCGATTCACTATCAGTATTTCAGTCACTACATAATAGAAAACTGGAGAATCAATTATTAGCCAATATTCTCCTCAAACATATTGAGCTGAGTACTTCCCACAATATAGTATACTGTTGGTTACCCAACCATATTGGAATTAAAGGTAATGACAAAGCAGACCGCGCTGCTAAAATGGCCCTATCACTGGAACCATCCGATTTTAAAACACCGTATACTGATTTTAAACGTAGTATCAAAGAATGTTTACGTCAGAAATGACAGGCATCATGGAATGATGCCGTGAATAACAAACTTCATGCCATCAAGTCAACCCTAGGAGAATGGACTCCTTCCTACAGAGCCGTCCGTAGGGAGGAGGTAGTCATTGCAAGAATTCGAATTGGTCATACTTATTTAACCCACTCCTACATACTAAAAGGAGCAGACCCACCAGAGTGCGTATCTTGCAATGAACCATTCACTGTTAAGCACTTTATGTTGGAGTGTTTCGACCTCCAACCTACGCGTAATCATTATTACAATCTGCATGACATTAAGGAGCTCTTTGATACAGTTAGCGTTTCCTATATTATAGACTTCCTGAACAAGTAAATATTTATCATAAGTTATAGCTTTTATGCTATCACCTTGAACAGTTTTATGTGATAGATTTTAGTTACCTTTCATCTGTTTTCGTTGTCATACATGATATGCGCTCCCCGTCGATAGGGAAACTTTATTTATTTATCACCATTCCCATTTTATCGTTTTACCTTCAACTGTTTGGTTTCGTATCGCTTGTCGATACGAAACCTTCTACCAGTTTTAAATGATGAAAGATATAACCTTTTGTATGGCGCTAAATAGCCTCATAGTGCAGGTGCGCCGTTAAAACTCAACCAACCAACCAACCAATCTGGCAGCAGCTGCACCACATTCTGAGTATGAAATGGCAAGAGAAATGGGAAAAAAGTTTGTTCTGCAAGAGAGTTTCATTAGACATGCAACAACAGATGGAGATGCACAGGCTGCAGCTGGCTTCCAAGATGCCTACAACATTCTGCATCCAATGTGGAAAGTAGAAAGATTCTCAGACCCCGTCCATTTGGGTCGTTTACAGTTCAAACGGTGTAATTCTGTGATATTTTCTGAAAACATGTTTCCAGGAATAAGAACAAGAGAAGGAAAAAGACTCAAACAGAAAATTTTCAGCCAAAACATTAAAGCACGCTGCAGTTTGATCTTCAAGCAACTGATGGAGGACAATAGTGGTGATGTTATAAAAATTAAATGTCAACGTCCCCATGTACTGGATGCCAATCTGCGCTGTTATTCAGGGTACTGCTCAAAATGCATGCATTATTCAAAGGTCTTTGGGGGAGTATGAACTAACAGCTGGTGGATGCGATCAGCATACCTGGGCCCTCTTCAAGTGACTCATCTAAACATGACAGAAAATGATAAGAATATCCTGCTAGAAGTTATGAAAACGAAACTCTCCTGTGATGTTGTAGAAAGACTGCGACTGAACACAAACACACAGAAATGTGAGGCTGGGAACGGATCAATCAGTGTTTCATTACCTACACATGTGAACTATTCCAGAAACTTTGAGGCAAGAGTGCATTCAACAATACACAGACTCAATAATAGCCTAGGGTTATCACTGAAAACGAAAGTGACACACTTGGGAGGGAAACTTTCAACAAGGACTCTGAGATCACTGGAGACAACGGATAAAGACTGCACTTGCCATCAGTTGTATCAAAAGAGTCCACAAACCAGGCAACGTATTCTAGCAAGACGAGGAAATATGATACAGGTCCATCTGAGATACAGGACTCAGCAAGGCAATAGGAAGTCTGACTGCTGCAAAGGACTTCTAGACACCAAGGGCGATTACTCCTATGCACAGGTTTAGCAGGAGCCAATGGACACTTCAGATAGAAAAGATTATCTTAATTCCATGTGCAAAATGACAGTGCTCAGAGACACCACGAAGAACACATGGTACAGATGGGAAAACTGTAGTGGGGAAATCCGTAGATAACACAACGCATGTTATAAGCAGTTGTGTTACTTACTACCACCTGATGAGACCTATGTGGAGGTCGAAACAGTTTTCGTTGAATATGAAGACACAAATAAAGAAATTAAAAACCAAAGTAAATAAATTCTAATATAAAATAACATGAAATGATTTACTTGCTGAATGAATAAATGAATGAATGAATGAATGAATGAATGAATAAATGAAAGGAAGGAAGAAAGTAAGGAAGGAAAGAAGGAAGGAAGGAAGGTAGGAAGGAATGTATTTAAGACATCACGGTCATACCAGCATGGTCTACTAAAATAAAGACCACTTTCTTTCTTTTCTCCTTCTTACTCAACGCATCCATCCATCCATCCATACTCTACTGTCACTATTATGTGCTAGCACTGAATTTAAAGATATTTTCGCTGACAGACTTTGAAAAAGATCCTCCATTTCAACTTGTATATGGTATAGGAATACATTGCTGCTAATAATAATGAATGTCAGCTCCAACAGATACCATTTCTGTGAATTTATGGCCAAAAAATTCATTTTTAGTTTTTTGTTATTCAATTGATCGTTGGAATAATGATTAAAATTTATTGTTGGCCCGACGTGCCTCGCTACGTGTCGTAAGAGGCGATTAAGTAGAGGCAACCTGTTTGCCGTGGGTTGCGACCCGTGTCGTCGGAGGAAAGGATCCTGGTAGTTGAGCAGAGGCTTTCCGATGCAATACACTACTTTGGCCTCTACTTCTTCTAGACGGGTGGTCGGGATGGGCCCGGTCTCGACAAATCGGCTGGTCACGCCGAGCCCTAGGAGGTCTTTATTTACTCGCTCACTTTCTTTATCTTTCTCGTTGTATCTCTCTTGATACCACCGTTGCCCCTACATTCTATCCCTTTAACTTTCCCTTTTCCAAGTCTTAGAAGACTTCCTAGAAGGCGGTGGCTCAACGGGTCAATTGGGAGGTAATTTTACCGACTGAGTATGTCTTATGGGATGAATCAGGAGGTGATTTTACCTACTGAGTATAACATCTGTGTATCCCTGGCACTTGAAAAGTGTCCCCTTGTTGGGCTCCTTGGTGGGCGGGGAGCACGGGTGCCGAATTTTAAATACACCAACATGGATATTTCAAAAAAAAATCAACTAAAACGTACCAAGACTGGATCTGACTCAGATGACGAACCATGTGGTGTGGAATCATTTCCACGCTTCATGGTTATACAATCTACAGACGACTCAAAACAACTAACCTCATTGTCTCCGTTTGTTATTGAAAAGACAATTACGGGTATAATTGGTACACCAAAAAGTGTAAAGAAGTTGAAATCGGGCTGCCTACTTGTTGAATGTGAGCGACGGGGTCAGACCGAGAATATCCGGAAAATGAAGACATTTTTCGATATTCCGGTGACCTCATTCGCTCACACAACACTCAACTCGTCCAAAGGCGTGATTCGATGTCGGGACTTGGCTGGAGTAAGCGACAAAGATATCATCGAAGGGATGAAAAACGAAGGTGTCACTGCAGTTCGCAGAATACGAATTAAACGTAATAACAATCTGCAGGACACCAACACATTCGTACTCACCTTCAATAAGCCAGCAGTACCCAGAGTGGTCAAGGTTGGCTTTTTGCAAGTGAAGGTTGAGATCTACATACCTAACCCCCTTCGATGCTATAAATGTCAGAAATATGGCCATCACGAAGATCGTTGCTCAAAAAGCCAGATATGTGGCCGATGCGGAGACCATTCTCACCAGGAAGCTGAGTGTAGAGCAACTAAGCATTGTGTCAACTGTGGAAAAGAGCACCACGCCAATTCCAAGGATTGTGATACTTGGAAACAGGAGAAGGAAATACAGAGGGTAAAATACACATCCAACATTCCCTATCCAGAGGCCAGAAAGCTTGTCCAGGCAAAAATATCACCTACTGGCCCATCCTTCTCCTCTGTAGTTAAAAACAATCCTAAAGCAACGAAGGACGCTCAAACACAGACAGATCAACCCGAGTCAACACCTCGCTCTAACACCCCCCATTACCAAGCACAAAAAACCACGACATCTACCCAAACAACTTTCAATAACACCCCACCACCGAAGTCACCAAAGAGTAAAAATAGATCTCACGGAAATAGGCAGCAAAAGGGGTCAGATGACCCCATCAAACTCTATAACAGGTTTGGGAACTTTGAGAGCATGGATGCAGAAGATACTGCTCCGTGTCCTCAAAGTAGCTCCAAACCTAACAAAAAAATCACCCCCGTACTTCCTCCATAGAAATAATCATACAGACTGTCTCCGCGAAAAGTCTAACCTAGCTCCAAAATCTCCACTCTAATCTTATAATGAAGAATACCATCATACAATGGAACTGCCGAGGACTTAGATCCAATTACATTGCAATTCTTCTGCTTTTAAACGAATATGATCCTGCAATAATATGTCTTCAGGAAACCTTTTTAAAAGATACGGACAACATCACACTTAAAAACTACTCCCTGTTTAACACCTACTTACAGAATGTTGACAGGGCCTCAGGAGGGGTTTCTATTGCTGTGAACAATAGAGTCCCACATAGAATCATCACTTTAAAAACAAATTTGCAAGCCATTGCTGTGAGTGTCACTCTACATAGAGTGATTACTTTTTGTTCTATTTACATACCACCAAACACCAACTTATTACCAAATGAATTAGACACGCTTGTTCAACAACTTCCCGCGCCATTTATCTTACTCGGTGATTTTAATGCCCATAACATTTTATGGGGATCAAATTACATAAGCGACAGGGGCAAAAAGGTTGAAGATTTTATTACTAGACACGACTTGTGTCTATTTAATACCAAGTCTCCGACGTACTTGCACCCAGGAACTGGTACATACACATGTATCGACTTAACAATTTGTTCTCCTTCACTACTTTTGGATTATAATTGGAAGGTCGCTGATGACCTTCACAGCAGTGATCACTTTCCAATCTCTTAAGAACACCAACGTTACAATTGATGACACGATTCCACAGTGGAATTTAAAGAAAGCTGACTGGGCCAAATTTGAAAAACTTTGTACAGCTAGACTTAACAGGAATACCGTCCTAAACGATAACGATCCTATTCGACAATTTACATCCGTCTTAATTGAGATTGCACAAGAATCCATTCCTAAGTTCTCGCCGAACTGTAAAAGAACCCAAAAACCGTGGTTCACTAAAGAATGTAAAGAAGCTATTAGACAACGCCGAGAAGCACTGAAAAAATTTAATAATCGTCCAACGCCCGAAAATTTAACTCAGTACCGTATTGTTCGGGCCAAAGCTCGCCGCACCATTAAAGAAAGTAAACGAGCATCATGGAAAAAATATGTTTCAACTTTAAACTCTCGTTCCTCAATAAAGAAAGTTTGGGACACGATCCGCAAAATAAACGGGAAGGGAAAATACATTTCTTTCCGACATCTGAAGCTAAATAATAACAACTTCAATACCAAACATGAAATAGCTAATGTACTTGCCGATTGTTTCTCCAAAAATTCCTCATCGTCTAATTATTCAGAAGCTTTCCGAAGATTGAAAGCTCAAAAAGAAAAAACACGGTTGAAATTCACATCGAATAACTCAGAGAGCTATAACCAACCGTTTTCATTGTCGGAGCTTATGGAATCTTTGAATAAGGCCCATGATACATCTACTGGGCCTGACGATATACATTACCAGTTTTTGAAACACCTTCCAGAACCATCCTTAACAGTTCTTCTGGAAATCTTCAATGATTTATGGATTACTGGTAATGTACCAAAAATTTGGAAAGAAGCAACAGTAATACCAATTCCCAAACCAGGCAAAGATAGCGCAGATCCTAGCAACTATAGACCTATATCATTAACTAGCTGCGTTTGCAAAACAATGGAACGAATGATCAATTCTCGGCTTGTGTGGTATTTGGAAACCAACAATTTAATATCTCCTTTCCAAAGTGGCTTTCGTTATGGTCGTAGTACCAATGATCATCTGGTTAGACTGGAAACATTTATTCGCGACGCTTTTATCAAGAAGGAACACTTAGTAGCGGTTTTCTTTGATTTGGAAAAGGCCTATGACACAACGTGGAAGTACGGAATACTAAATGACCTACATGATCTGGGTCTAAAAGGCCGACTGCCCTCGTTCATATCAAACTTCCTCTCAGACAGGGAATTCAAGGTACGAGTGGGCTCCACCCTCTCTGATATACACGATCAAGAGATGGGTGTGCCCCAGGGCAGTATTTTGTCGGTGACGCTTTTCAACATAAAAATTAATAGCATCACCAAGTGTCTGACTCCTGGTGTGGATTGCTCCCTATATGTTGACGACTTTTTAATATGTTACCGATCCAAGCACATGCATACAATTGAAAGACAATTACAGCAAAATATCAACAAGATTCAAAATTGGGCCAATACTAACGGTTTCAAATTCTCGAAATCAAAAACTGTATGTATGCATTTCTGTCAGTTACGAAGACATCATGATGGACCTGAACTCACGCTGGACGGAACACCTATTCCAGTTGTTGAGGAAGCAAAATTCTTAGGTATTATCTTCGACAGAAAACTAACTTTTATTCCACACCTGAAGAATTTGAAAGCTAAATGCTTGAAGTCTCTAGATTTACTTAAAGTAATAGCGCACACTGACTGGGGTGCTGATAGGAAAGTCATACTCAGTTTATACAGAACATTTATTCGCTCGAAACTAGACTATGGTTGCGTTGTCTATGGTTCAGCTAGGAAGTCCTATTTGAAGATGCTAGACCCAATTCATCATCAGGGAATAAGACTTGCCTTGGGAGCATTTAAGACATCCCCGTGCGAAAGCCTACTCGTTGAAGCGAACGAACCACCTTTATCACAACGTAGAGAAATGCTTTCCGCACAGTATGCTGTCAAATTAAGCTCAAACCCTCTGAACCCTGCTTTTTCGGCTGTTTTTGAACCCAAATATAAAACCTTATATGACAATAAACCAAACGTCACACCTACCTTTGGCATTAGAATATTACCATGCCTTGAGAGTAGCAAAATTGAACGTTCAAAAATTCTGAAAACGACCGTCTCCAAAACACCTCCCTGGCTACTTCAACAACCAAAAGTACTTTTCACGTTACATGAGGGAAAAAATTGGAGACAAACCCTTCCATCTTCCACAACTGTTACCATGAACTCCTCGCCCAATTTGAAAATTATACAAGAATATATACTGATGGATCAAAAGATGAGGAAAAGGCTGCTGCAGCCTTCGTTAGTGGAAAACACACAACAAAAGTTCGCTTGCCAAATGGTACATCAATTTTTCAGCCGAAATCAGAGCAATAGACCTTGCATTGCAATATATTGAAAGCAAGCGTATTTTAAATAGCATCATCTTCTCCGATTCACTATCAGTACTTCAGTCACTACATAATAGAAAACTGGAGAATCCATTGTTAGCTAATGTTCTTCTTAAACATACTGAGCTGAGTACCTCACACAATATAGTATACTGTTGGTTACCCAGCCATATTGGAATTAAAGGTAATGACAAAGCAGATCGCGCTGCTAAAATGGCCCTATCACTAGAACCATCTGATTTTAATACTCCGTATACTGATTTTAAACGTAGTATCAAAGACTGTTTACGTCAGAAATGGCAGGCATCATGGAATGATGCCGTGAATAACAAACTTCATGCCATCAAGCCAACCCTAGGAGAATGGACTCCTTCCTACAGAGCCGTCCGTAGGGAGGAGGTAGTCATTGCAAGAATTCGAATCGGCCATACTTATTTAACCCACTCCTATATACTAAAAGGAGAAGACCAACCAGAGTGCATATCTTGCAATGAACCATTCACTGTTAAGCACTTTATGTTGGAGTGTTTCGACCTCCAACCTACGCGTAACCATTATTACAATGTGCATGACATTAGGGAGCTCTTTGATACAGTTAGTATTTCCTATATTATAGACTTCCTGAAGGAAGTAAATATTTATCATAAGTTATAGCTTTTATGCTATCACCTTAAACAGTTTTATGTGCTATATATACCGTCACTAGATTTTAATTACGTTTCATCTGTTTTCGTTGTCATACATCATTTGCACTCCCCGTTGATCGGGAAACTTTTTCTATCACCGTTACCATTTTACCGTTTTACCTTCAACTGTTTGGTTTCGTATCGGTGGTCGATACGTAAGCTTTTACCACTTATAAATAATGAAGGATATAACCTTTTGCATGGCGCTAAATAGCCTCATAGTGCTGGTGCGCCGTTAAAAAAACTCAATCAATCAATCAATCAATCATAAAATTTATTGTATTCTAATAGGGCATGAATTGGAATAAGGCTGACGAAACGTTCACGTAATCTATAAGATTGTTATATTTAATTTTATATTGTTTATTGGATGTTCTTAATAACTGAATGTTACGTATATCACTTTTGTGCCTGACCTTTTGTTCAAAATCAAGTTAATGATGTACCGGTCCAGTGACATTTATTATGTAAACAACATTTTACCTAGCGATTATTTATACATCATTGCGACTTATGGATCGATTCTTTGCTTTAGTATAAATATTTGCTTGTATCTAACTGTAGGATCTTAG
The DNA here is from genome assembly GCA_016617855.1 of Megalonaias nervosa. Taxonomy (NCBI): domain Eukaryota; kingdom Metazoa; phylum Mollusca; class Bivalvia; order Unionida; family Unionidae; genus Megalonaias; species Megalonaias nervosa. The sequence continues at coordinate 4,041 of JAECUM010056957.1, read as the reverse complement.
TTTTTCACGTGGAAATTGACAAACTTGTTGAAAACTTTGAGTGTTTCATAAAGTGAATGACCTACATCCCGACACTATTGTTGTGTCTTAGCTTTCATTTAATGTTATTTGCTTGAACAATATTATTGTTGCCTTAACATCAGTTGTAGAATCAGTCTCATCGTGTTTTCAGTTGTTAATTTGGTTGGATTTATTTATTCAAATTATTTTTCGTTCTTATTAGCAAGTGTGCAATACTATTCTTCCGCTCATGGAATGATGCCGTGAATAACAAACTTCATGCCATCAAGCCAACTCTAGGAGAATGGAATCCTTCCTACAGAGCCGTCCGTAGGGAGGAGGTAGTCATTGCAAGAATTCGAATCGGCCATACTTATTTAACCCACTCCTATATACTAAAAGGAGAAGACCCACCAGAGTGCATATCTTGCAATGAACCATTCACTGTTAAGCACTTTATGTTGGAGTGTTTCGACCTCCAACCTACGCGTAATCATTATTACAATGTGCATGACATTAGGGAACTCTTTGATACAGTTAGCATTTCATATATTATAGACTTCCTGAAGGAAGTAAATATTTATCATAAGTTATAGCTTTTATGCTATCACCTTAAACAGTTTTATGTGCTATATATATATACCGTCGTTAGATTTTAATTACCTTTCATTTGTTTTAGTTGTCATACATCATTTGCACTCCCCGTTGATCTGGAAACTTTATTTATCACCGTTACTATTTTATCGTTTTACCTTCAACTGTTTGGTTTCGTATCGCTGGTCGATACGTAATCTTTTACCACTTTTAAATAATGAAAGATATAACCTTTTGTATGGCGCTAAATAGCCTCATAGTGCTGGTGCGCCGTAAAAAATTCAATCAACCAACCAACCAACCAACTATTCTTCCGCTAAAACATTAATATAACAATAAAGTGAATTAAGAGAAGGATAATTTGGATTATATTGTTCTGACACATCAAAAAACACTCAACACGTCGCCACAATCCAGTTCTTTCGCACACTATCTGGTTCGAGGATACAGGCACATCAACACATTGCAGATCATACTTTATTCGAAATACCACTGTTATTCAATTGGAGCTTCATATATTTGGACCTGCGATTGATCTGTTAGGACTATTTGTATTTATGTTCTCAGCATTGCAAATTCTGTTTAAATTTTCACATTGTATTCTAGCGAAATTAATTACATTTCCAATTGTACAAAACTTGTTGGATTTCGCTCTTTTCTGCTACTTACTTTAAGATCTCGGAGTGATAATAATATTGACCAAGTACTATATTTCAACCGCATATGATGAATGGAGAGAGAGAGAGAGAGAGAGAGAGAGAGAGAGAGAGAGAGAGAGATGCATATTTGCTGTACCTTCGAAACTTTATATACGATATTTGCTTGGAAACGTGTATGGATGGATGCATGATAGAGAGATAGGAGTATAGCTGAGATTTTCTGACAGACATGGCAAATGTAGGCAAACAGCTGTTCCATTAGAATTGCTGTACACCTCTTTTACATGCTTTCTGGACATCTATAAGTTTGTTATGTATATAAAATTTGTATTGTTTGTTGGCTTTTCTTAATGATTATATGTTATGTATATTTGCATTTTGTACTTGACTATTCGACCCAAATCCAGTTAGTAGTGTTCCTGACCAGTAACAATTATTTTGTAATAAATATAATACTTAGCGAATGTGTTTCTATCATTGCTGATTGGATATGCGAATCTGTGTTGATAGTGAAAATGCAAATTAAGGTTGCTAGTGTTTCACGTGGAAATTACTGAACTTGTTAACACATTTGAATGTTTCAGACTGGAGACTGACCTACATCATGACTATATTACCATGTCGTGGTATTTTATATAATATTGTTTACTCGGAAAATTATTAATTCCTGCCTTAAGATACGTTGCAGAATCAGTCTTACCGTGTGTTCAGTTATTTAAATTGCCTTTATTTATTCAGACTATTATTCTTTGAACTTGCCAAGTCCTCATTGCTATCATTGGGGTCAAACATTAATTTGGAATTATTGTTATTTCGGAGAGTTACATTTAGGATTATATTATTGTGATCTATCAAAAGACGGTTAGAAGGGCGTCACAATCCAAATGTTTGGTACATGATCAAGTTAGCAAGTGCTGGCACATCAGCCCATTCAATATTGGAATCTATTTGAATTAACACTGGAAGTGAATTTTAACTACACACATGTGGTCCTGGGATAGAACGTTTAGTACTATTGGAATCTAATTCACAATGCTGTCAGTTCTTCTTAAATTTTCACTTTGTATTCTCGAGAAAAAAACATTTGTTGAATTTTACAAAATTTGTTGGTTCTCGCATTTATCTGTTACTTACTGTAAGACCATGGAATCATTAACATTCATGATCAATTAATCTAGGTCAACTGCTTCTGATCAAAGTGGAGAGAGAGAGAGAGAGAGAGAGAGAGATTTCAAATGCCTGCGATTAATGTAATTAATACCGTAGATATTCTCATTGGTCCAGTGGATTATTACGATTATATAAATTTCAGGAACAACGAATGACTTTGTGAAAAGCAATTGTCATTGTTTTGGGATCAATTTAAAGGTAAGACGTTCAGCTCATATTGGTAAGATTTATTTCGTCTTCTCAAAGATGCAATAAATGGCAATGGTATTACGAATCACGAATCAAGTACAGAAGTTAATATCTTCCAACCAACATCACGTGTACAAATGTTTTCGATATTGTGCGATATTTATAACGTCTATAAAGTCAACAGCAACCTCTAGGTCACAACTGTATTTAATGCACGCTACGAGTCTCTTATTCTGATATATTTGCGGTTGCTACATCGTTTTCAGAGAAAATGCTGGGGTGTCTACATTTAACTGTCATCTAAACATGACAGAAAATGATAAGAATATCCTGCTAGAAGTTATGAAAATGAAACTCTCTTGTGATGTTGCAGAAAGACTGTGACTGAACAAAAAACACAGAAATGTGAGGATGTGAACAGATCAATCAGTGTTTCTGTGAATTTATGGCCAAAAAAATACATTTTTTAATTTTAACACAAAAAAATTAAGTAAAATTTTTTAAATTAATTTTTTAACATTTTAATTATGTTTTCTAATTCTTACAGTGAATATACACAAGGTGTGAACATTTATTGTTGTCTTAGCTTTTATTTAATGTTAATTGCTTGAACAATATTCATTGTTGCCTTAACATCTATTGTAGAATCAGTCTTATCGTGTTTTCATTTGTTAACTTGGTTGCATTTATTTATTCAAATTATTTCTCGTTGTTATTAGCAAGTCTTCAATACTATTCTTCTGCTGAAACATTAATTTGACATTATAGTGAATTCAGAGAAGGACAATTTGGATTATATTCTTCTGACACATCAGAAAACACTCAGCACATCGTCTTAATCCAGTTCTTTGGCACATTATCAGGTTCGAGACTACAGGCACATCAACACATTGTAGATCATACTTTATTCGAAATACCACTGTTTTTCAATTCGAGCTTCATATATTTGGACCTGCGATTGAACTATAAGGACTATTTGTGTTTTTGTTCTCAGCATTGTAAATTCTGTTTAAATTTTCACATCGTATTCTAGGGAAATTAATTATTTTTTCAATTCTACAAAACTCTTTGGTTTTCGCTCTTTTCAGTTCCTTAGTTTAAGATCTTGGAGTGATAATAATATTCACTGAGTACTACATTTCAACTACATATGATGACTGCAGAAAGAGAGAGAGAGGCAGACATAGATATGCATATTTGCTGTACATACGATACTTTATATACGATATTTGCTTGGAAAAATGTATCCATGGATGCATGATAGAGAGACAGGAGTATAGCTGAGATTTTCTGATACACATGGCTGATATAGATACACAGCTGTTCCATTAGTATTGCTGTCCACCGCTTTTCCATGCTTTCTGGACATCTATAAGTTTGTTATGTATATTTAATTTGTATTGTTTGTAGGCTTTTCTTAACGATTAAA
>JAECUM010056955.1:0-27261 GCA_016617855.1 Megalonaias nervosa | reverse complement strand
GTCAGGAAAACTATTGTTGCATCAAATACTCGTCTGCATCATCACTGTGCTCAATGCAGTATACCTTTCTACTAGAATAATAACATTAATAACCCTGTTACTGAAGAAAATACAGGCAACCGACGCAAGCTTGATACTAAAATGAGCTCAAACCACAAAAATATTATGTTCGGAGGACATACGTTGACATCGTCCCTTAGATAAATATAAAATAAAAAGAAACTATGTTCATAACTCAAGAAATTACATTTTCTCAAATAGCCCTCGATTTCGTACTGGTTTTCGCATTTTCAGTTACACTTTTCAGTAACGCAGGTGTCATTTTAATGTAGAGATGTTACCTTTTTAAGCACTCCATCACACACCTTCATAAGTTACTAGAGTAGGCAGTGCCAGATTATGGTTATGAGAAGTTTGAAGGAAATACCCAAATTTGGTTTTGTAGTTCATATTTTAATGGAGGTGCTAATGAATGGCCTACACAACCAAAGGCCTAAGGCTAAAGCTTTACTAAACGTTTGGTTACTCCACCCCTGCATATAAGCAGTTAAAGACAAGAAAATGTCTAAACGGCGCGAGTTTCGCCATGTAAACCTGTTACGTTCACCCTAGGTCACAGGTATTGTCAAGACTTCATTGATCTATTGTTACACAACTATTCAAGGGCGCCTATCAGAAACGGAGAATTACTGATCGGTAGAAAGAACTTGAGGGTTACTACACAGATTATTACGTTATGATCGTAGTTGAATTACGACCAATTTGATGTTGTTCTGACATTAAGTTTTTAGAAATTGATTCCAGTGACATTCCTTATGTGAAAATTGGTGATAATCGGTGAAGACACTTGAAAGACTTCTTTCGAATGCGAATGCATAACATATTTCCTGTGGAAAGTAATTACATACTTGTAGAAATATTTACAAGTGTGTGCGCTTTCATGTGACAACATATTAATATAGCTCCCCATGTTTGAAAATATCAGTAATCTGGGGTGAGAGTAATAATAACTTACGAGACGAAAAAGAAAATGCTGACATTCCTTATTTTTTGGCTTATCATAAGTGTTATGTATATCTATACTTTTTTAAAAAACTTTTAGTACACGATTGTATAAATATTATGTGTAAGTTTTTGTTCTTGACTGTAACTTCTAATAATCATCTATAAGCAAGAGAGCAGACAGCTAATTGTTGTAAACGGGTATGAATTCTATTTTAAGATATTAGGAGTGTAGATTGCATAGGATCTATAAATAGGTGTTTGCGATCACAAATTGTAATATTTATAATAAATCTGTGTACACGTTTGGGGTTATTTCCCATTAGATAGTCTATCGTTGAGGGTTCTTATAAGAATTAAATTATTTCGCAGTGAATGTGTCGGTCAGATGGGTTCGTTTGCGACACGGACTACTGCGAAATGACACGTACTGAGTTTGAGACAATGGCGCATTTGGTCCATATGCTTGTATATAAGAAGAGAGCTGAGCAATTCATTCCTATTTCGGATTACTATTTCGGATTCTTATTCATATGTTAATGTGTTAATATCAGTGTGCAGATGTGATTAATGTTGTGTTTAGATATAATTTGAGAGGAGACATTAGGTTGGGTTATTTACTGGAATTACAAAGTGCTCATTGGACATACTATTCTGGGACTATTGTGAATTTATTAAAAGGAGTTCTGGACAACGTCACTGTGATATATTAGGACTGTTAGCAGACCAGTACACACGATCTGTAATTCATTCGGAACATTCGATTCCTTTTGACTTGTGAAGAAAATTTTAGGATTACTTTGGATTTTATTTAATAATACTGTAAGTTCTTCTTAAATTTATCTTTGAGAATTGAATTATTAGAACTTTTGGAATTTTTTGGATTTAATCCATAATACTGTACGTTCCTCTTTAATTTTCATTTTATAACATCCATAAGTAGATTCCGAAACGGCCCTAGGATGTGCGGGACCCGAGGCAGCAAGCGATGAGCGGGGCCCCAAGCAAAAAAATTGCATGGAGGAGTTGATTTCCGTCAGCAGCGCGGGGCCCCTGAAAGTGCGGGGCCCAAGGCGGTTGCCTCGTTCGCCTTGCCCTAGGGCCAGGCCTGATTATATTATTTAAGTTTCACAAAACTTGTTGACTTTGCTTCTTTCTTTTACTTAGTGTAAGACCATAGAGTCACAGTATAGGTCTAACTTGTAAAAATATGTGATAGTTCTGTGGAAAGGAAAGTTCCTCCTTATTACAATTATGGCTTAAGACTTAACGCAAATACCATTACAGAATCAATGGCTAGATCTGAAGCTCTCAATTTAATAAACAACCAATATCTCTTCTTATATTTATAAAAGAAGCAGTGTTTTAGAAGATTTCGTTGGGGTTATTTTTCTTCTCCCTTTAATATGCTGCCTTCACTCCGAACATAAGTTCTAATTTTCTGAACCATTTTAGTATCTAGTTTGTGTTGGGTAATTTTGTAGAAAACGAAGTGTGCTCCCTTATGCCAAGCAATGTTGAACTTTGGCACCTTTTAAGGGCACAAAACATACACATAGATACTGCAAGGACGAGTAGGTCGTATCGTTTGCCTCGCCGTCGTCCCAGCCAATTTTTAGCCGGTAAGAATGAGATGACGAGTGGTTGTAAGCGTGTGTGTGTGTGTGTGTGTGTGTGTGTGTGTGTGTGTGTGTGTGTACGTGCGTGAGTGTGTCTTACACTGGGTCAATTAGTTTTCTTTCCTGCTCATTTTCAGTCAGAATCACTCTATGAAGCAGAGAGTATTATTGTATGTAATGGTGGTTTAGCAGGAACGTCATGCAGACCTGCAGACCCTTCTGTTGTTGTTATTTTATTTTATTTTTTTATTTTTCTATTTCTTTCAAAAGGCAAGTGCCACTTGTTGTGAGCAGTTGTGGTCATTATTAATCGTGATCTCTCTTGAACAACTGCATTCGAATAGTTGCACGGTTAGGGGCCGCTTGGAATTGTTAATTGCACGTTGGGCAATGGTAGCCGCTGCTAAGCTCAATCCAAATGCTAGTACCTAGTTACTAATCTCTGGACTATTCCGATTCTTAGTCAGACTAAGCATTCGTTTTTATTTTTTGATCTCAATCTTTCTTCGAATTTCGTTTACATAGTCTTTTTGTACAGAATCGATTGGCTCTCAAAAGGTTGAACAGTACTACGCAAAAGAATCAGGAAACAACAAACTGTTGCAGTAAACGCTTCATGGGATTGACAACATAGTTAAATAATAGTGAGATTTAATTAATTAACAACCAAATTAATGCTTCAGCAGACTGTTTTATTCTTCAATGTCTAATATCCAGGACGAGCTGTTACAGATGCTATGCGCGGGTGTCATGGGCTTTAAGTGTTTCCTGATCCACAGCGGCGTGGACGATTTTCCTGCCGTCAGCAGAAAGGATATGGAGTCGGCATTCAAGGTACTGCAGGGGATTCCGGCTGTTGTCCTGGTAAGTATGCATCCACTCGTATCCATGCCCCCTATCCCCAACACACTCAAACAAAGTACATACACCTGGAACTTATGTAAGCACATAATTACATTCCAAGTCATATATCTGGTCAAATACATTTAATTCAGTCATAGTATGTGGTTGGTGCAAAATAATAGAAATACATTTTTATGTTATCTCTGCCGCCATGTGATTGTTAAACAACAGATTAATGTGACAAATGCTCGATTTATTTCAAAACGCCAGTGTATATCTGCAACTTATATCTCGGCTCAAAAGTATAAATACAGAGAAGGTGCTAAATAGGATTATTAGTATTGTAAACGGATGCAGCCGTTAAAATTAGAACTTAACAGCTGATTTAACTAAGAGTAAATGACTTGACCAATTCACTTATATTTCACGAAAACAGTGTTCTGATGAAGACGGAAACAGTTCACAATAACAAAGAATATTATGTCAGACTTCGATTCTGTTTATTTGCTGCGCGTAAGAGATAGTCCCAAATGCTTGTTGAATTAATAATGCGTATTTCTAAAGCCAGTAACATTCACAAATACATATTTGCAAACTAAAATTCTAAGAGAAACTGTTCTTCCAATCAAAAGAATATTTGACTCAGACAACATCATTTTTGAATACATGATCTCTGATAGAAATCCCTGTGTGATGTCGCTTAATCGACTCAGGTTAAGGTGGACCTGCTATGTTCATTGATTTATATGAAAATGTTTACAATGTTACTGCCTAAAGTGAGTCCATGCCACTACTATGGACGAAGTAGTGTTTGCAGTAGAAAAGGTAGCATTCCAGTTGATGGATATTCATGTGACGGTAAGATTACTGGATGCAGACATTGTACTGAATCTAGGCTAAAGATGTTGCTGAATACAACAATTTCAGATTTAATGTGTTTGTTATCAGGCTGTTTACATTATTTGATTTTGATAAATGCTGTGATTTGATAACTTTATGCCAGTTGGAAGATCTGCATTTGTTGACATTCCTCTCAAAACAGAGGCGAGTTAATTTACTCCTATCGGTTAACCATTTAAAGGTTTATGCCCGTGAGAAACTTCCATGGACATGACTTCATATCTAGAAGTCCGCTTGGCTTCGAGATATCCAGTCTGGTTAGGTCCGTTGTAGGAAGATATGACAGCTATTTCGGCATGAGTGGTCTTTTACAGATGTTGTAAGCCATTGCCTCGTAGATGAGCCATCTGTCTGCCCTCCTGGCTTCAACCTTCCACAACATCTGTGGACCACGTTCAATCATTTCCAGACAGGACAGGGTCGTTGTGCAGTCAGCCTTGTCCAATGGGGGCAGGCCACTGACTCTTCCTGTAGCTTTGGAGGAGTACCGATCATGTCACACATTATGAACAACTGTCCATTGACAAAGTTCCCCGGTGGACTGCAGGCTTTGCACGTTGCTGACGATGACGCTGTTAAATAGCTGGGCATGAACTGCACACGATAAGTAAATATATACCATTTAAATCACGCTTGACTTAGGTATTAGTACCAGCTATAGAGATTTGGACCCTCACCCGCGCTCCGTTCATTGACCGATACCATTAATTTTATTTGTAACTAGCTCCTGTTGGGTAAATTGGCCTTATTTCGACAAACGAAACTTTTCCTCTGTATCCATAGGGCAATAGATTGTTAAGATGGCCTTAAAAATGTTGATAGTAATACTAAAAACGTTTTCCAGAAAGAGGGGCAAGGAAAATTCCCACGGTCGCAGCCAGTCAGTAATTAAAATACTGCGCAAGAATTTCATGGAATATGGACCAATCAGATTCGCATAAAGTGATATGCAAACAAGCTGTCATATAAAAAATATTAAACTGCACGCACCGTATGTAATGAGTACTAACTATGTGATAATGAAGTTTATCACATGCAGTCACCCACAAGATGTAGTTTGGTCTTCCTTTGATTTTTTTATATGCGAACGTGCGAAATGTTGCTACCGATATCATACTAGGCATGTGCGTCAGATTGTGACGTCGCAATTGGTTTGTATGTAACGTTAGCATCCGATGAATTACTGGCTAAATCAATACCGTTTTTAAAAGACGTTTTGAAAATATAGGCCTAAATTTCCGCGTTTCATCGTGTAATAAAAAGAATAGTACATTCTTCTTATTTTAAATGACATTTATGAAACCCGCTGAATTATTTACATATTGTTTGCTCGCTATGGGTTTCATGAGATGGAATTCATTCAGTGCGCTTCATAACTTTATGTGAAATAGCATTCGCGCAGGATGCGCAAAAAACATTAACAAAATTCGATACAATTCGATTGCTCCAAGTATGGGAGTCACACTTCACCAGTTGAATTTTAATAATCTTGCGAGCTGTATGGCAAAGAGTGATAACTATTTAACGTCGACTTCATCCATATATATGTGAATACACTGCAACTTTGTGTCTTTCTGTCTGTGTGTCTCTATTATCAGGTTCTTTATCTCACACACGTGCATATATAAACAAGAAAAGTGCTTCTACGACTTTTTCATTAGGAAATGTTGTACTTTTTGAATATTTCCCATGGTATAATTTGAAAATATTTTCCAGTTAATTTGATCTAAATCGGAGTAATTCAAAATACTTTTGAATATACTTTAAAATGATTCATTTATTTATTATTTTAGTTTCACGCGGAGGTAGATTGTGGCTGTGCCGATGGAAAGAGCAAAGGTTTCTTTGTTTGTATACATTTTTTTGTATCTGCCGTTCTTTATCTGTCTCTCTGCAAAGTTTATTAAACTTTTTATCAACATCTTTTTTGTCATTGTTTGCTCCACTGAGACTTTAGCATGATATGTCGTAAGAGTCGGTGGTTATAGGACAAAGTAAAATACTTAAATATTTGACACTGATGTCGCAAATCTGACTATAGGCCATCCTTCAATAGAGTCGACAGAGTTGAACTCGAAGTTCTAAGTCTGGCCGACTTCGATAGAGTTGACACAGTTGAACTTGAAGTTCCAAATCTGGCCTACTTTGATCTAGTCGACAGGGTTGAACGTAAAGTTCAAAGTCTGGCCTACATCGATAGAGTCGACAAAGTTCAACTTGAAGTTGTAAGTCTGGCTTACTTCCATAGAGTTGACAGATTTGAACTTGAAGTTCTAAGTCTGGCCTATGTTGATAGAGTTGACAGAATTTAACTTGAAGTTTATATCTGGCTATAGGCCAACTTTGTTTGAATTGAAAGTTGAAGTGAGTATTTAAGTCTGACTATACGTCATACTTTGATAGAGTTGAGAGAGTTAAAATAGAAGTTTTAAGTCTGATTACACTATCTTTTTTCCTGGGTAGTAAGTGTTATTTCGTAATAGCTTATGCCTAAAGTACAGAAAATGGCTATTATTCTCCACAAAATTTGCTTTTGTGACCAGGACAGTGATATTTTGAAATTAACCTATTTCCAATGAGAAAACAGGCGAATTTGTGTCTTTTCATTCATATAAAGTCAGATAAAAACAACATATGAATCAAAATTAACATGTATTTATACTAAAGTAATACAAAAATGGCCACAAAAAATTTAGAAGTGAGTAGTTTTTCGAGATTTACGATTATACTGTAAATCACTTTCACGAATCAGCCCCCAAATGTAATATCCCATCATGTTCTCGTTATACTGTCCTTGGTAGCTTCGTTCAAAGTCCCGTATATCTTGGTGGAATTGCTCGCCTTGCTCTCCCGAGTACGCTCCCATGTTCTCCTTGAATTTATGAAGATGAGCATCAAGGGATATAGACTTTGAGGGACACCCTGCAGCTCATTGTGCCGTAGTTATTCACCAGAGTCTCAACCAGCTCCACATAGTTTTCGACCTTGTGATTGCCCAGGTAGCCCCGAACCACTGCGACAAAGCTGTTCCAGGCCGCTTTCTCCTCACGAATGAGCTTCTTGGGGAATTCATTGCACTCCAGGATCTTCTTTGTCTATGGTCCGACGAAGACACCGGCTTTGACCTTTGCCTCAGACAGCTTAGGAAGTCTTGAAGGTACTTGAAGGCTGCAGACTCCTTATCTAGAGCTCTGACAAATAGTTTCATAGAGCCCAATTTGATGTGCAGTGTTGGCATCAGCACCTTCCGGGGGTCCACCAGTGGCTCCCACTTGACGTTGTTCCTCCCCACAGAGAACTCGGTCCACTGTGGCCAGTTCCGCCCGTGGTAGTGCGCCTTGGTGTCCCTGCTATTCCAAAGGCAAATATAGCAGGGAAACTTGGTAAAACCGCCTTGGAGACCCATCAGGAATGCCACCATTTTGAAGTCTCCGATGACCTCCCAGCCGTACTCATCATACTTCAAGGCGTCCAGCAAGGTCTTGATGCTGTTGTAATCCTCTTTGAGGTGCACCGAGTGAGCCAGGGGAAGAGACGGGTACTTGTCCCCATTATGGAGCAGCACGGCTTTGAGGCTCCTGGATGAGCTGGCAATGAAGAGGCGTCACTCATTCTGGTTACAGGCGATTCTGATTGCCTTGAACAGACAGGTCACATTGTGGCAGAAGCAGAGCTCATCTTGACGGGTGAAGAAGCTGGTAAAAGCTTGGTGAGGATTCCTCTGATCTGCGACTTGCACACTTTCATCCAACAAGTTCCATTGCTTGAGCCTAGACGTCAAAAGCTCGGCATTAGACTTGGTGAGACCTAGATCTCTGATCAAGTGGTTGAGGTCTTTTTGGTTGGAGTAGTATGGGTTTCTCTCCTCAGCTCCACCTCTGAAATTGTCATCAGGATCTACGTCTTCCTCCTCGCTCTCTGACTTGCAGCTCTCTATTAAAGACGACTGCTCTCTCTCCGGAGGAGTGGGTACGGGGAGCTTAGGGCAGTGTGGCACCGGGGCGATGGATGAAGGAAGGTCCGGATACATGATAGCAGGCGCATTCTTGCAAGTCCGACGTTTGGAAGGGTCCACCATGCAGAAGTAGCAGTTGCTTGAGTGGTCAATGGGTTCCCACCAAATTCTTGGGATAGCGAATTTCATGGCTCTCTTTTCCCCTCTGTACCATCCTACAAAAATGCATTTATTTCACCAATGACTAATGTGTAAGAGATTCTCGCAACATTTTTCATATATGATATATTTTTTCAATAACATTGAAAATTGTAAAACATTTTAAAATTAAAAACTTTTACAATTTTAAAAATTTTAACAAATTTTATAACATAAAATTCCGAGCAACAATTGTCCATTTTACCTTCCAGAGGTGTTTTTGCAGTGCTCGCAGGTGAAATGAGGTGCCCAGGGTTTGTCTTAATCTCCGACAGGCATGCCGAAATATGCTTTGTAGGCCTCACACATCTTACCAGATGCTTCCACGGAGTACTTTTTCGCTCTTGTCTTGATAAATTGGCCGCAGACATAGCAAAATACGTCTGCCGGATGCTTGCAGCCTCTTGATGCCATCTCACTTAGGCAGCTGGAACTAAACTGAACTGCTTGGCTTAAGGCCCCTGTATTTATACTACTATTTATATTACTGGAAAGTTCTAGAAAGTTACTCCAAGTTTACTTAACACTGAATCTATCTGAAATGTTCTGGAAAATAGGTAAATTTCAAAATACCACTGTTCTGGTCACAAACGCAAAGTTCGTGGGAATAATAGCCATTTTCTATACTTTTGAGGCATAAGCAATTAGGAAATAACACTTTACTACCCAGGAACAAGGAAAAAAAAAATAAAAACTTGTTACATGGTGTTATAGACAATATTTCAACAGAGTTAGCATGGTTGAACTTAAAGCTTTCTGAATATCCAGTCTAAATGTTCCCTGTACTTCTAAATGGATAATAATAATAATAATAATAATAATAATAATAATAATAGCGCTTTTGCACTTTACGATTAATGTTGGGAGAAATATCATTCTTTGCCGATATAGTTATGTTTTGACACTATAACATCTGCGAACTAGTTCGAACCATCTTTGATTCAACAAAGTTATATATATATATATATATATATATATATATATATATATATATATATATATATATATATATATATATATATATATATATATATATATATATTACTGAACACATGATTTTGTCACATGCTTGAATACGCCGTATTATGGTTAGGGTTAGGTTAGGTTAGGTTAGGTTAGGGTTTAGGGTTTAGGGTTTGGAGTTAAGGGTTAAGGGTTAGGGGTTAGGGTTAGGGTTGGGGTTAGGTTTGGGGGTTAGGGATAGGGTTAGGGTTAGGTTAGGGTTAGGGTTAGGGGTTGTGGATTTTATCAGGCATCTGTTGATCAGGACATTGGTTTTCTAAGGAAATAGAAACGATTTCGTAAAATTGGCTAATTAAATGAACCCTTTTATCCTGCAATTATCTTTATCGGATATCTTTAGTGGCAACAATTCCTGTTAAATAAATGAAGTTAAATTGAGCCATGGTTCCTTGCAGACGGCCACGAAAAATACGCTACATTTTTGGAATCACGCTCAGAAGAAATGGAGACTGAAGCTATCAAAATGGTTTGCGATTTGTGCCTGATGTACAGGTTTGTTCAAATATATTCAAATATATTTGTTTCGTCCGCGCCAATATTCTATTGCTTTTGAAAGGTACCTATATGAGAGAGAGAGAGAGAGAGAGAGAGAGAGAGAGAGAGAGAGAGAGAGAGAGTAAAACTATGTTTTATTGCAGCACTTACAACATTATTCAGTCTGGTGTCTGCTGAATCTCCTCATGTAGGGAGTACACGATCGTATAATCAGGCATTAAAAACTATTGGCCGTTTAAGAATATAATACATGACTGTCCAATAATAGTTTAAATATAGCTTTAGCGGGATTACCGGAGTTGGCTGAGACCATAACAGTTCCAATAAAAGTCTGTCTTTAGATATTGTTTGCTCAGAACACCAGGACATTTTCCAAAGTTTACAGAAAACCCGTGATGATTTGAATGGTTTCAACCTCTTTCATGCAGATTTCAGATTTTTCCGTTAAAACGAACTATCGTCATATCTAGTACAACGCAGAACGTCTGACACACTTTACTAAACATCAGAAACCTTGATCATCCCTCGGTTATCTCATTTGAGGAAGCCAATATTCTATACTGGTGGTAACAAGTAACTCGAGAACGATGTCCTATTTAACTGCTTTATACCATCTTTAGTTTGACATTTTTTTTCTGACGTTCTAACTCATTGATGGTCGAAATTTACTTACTTCCAACCTCCACGCCCCATTCCTTATTCAAATATCAAACAATAATACCATACTGCTGTCTTCCAACATAATAAATTCTAGTACTTCTCTCAAGTATAAGTAATAAAGGGAAGTAACTCGCGTTTCACTATTCTGCTGGAAAAATACAAGTATCAGCGAATAAAACGTGATCACATCTCAATTTATATTGGTCATTTATTTTACAGATACCATTTCATACATTCTGTTCTTTTTTATTATTAAGTTCGGCGTTTTTTAAATGTTTCCTGTCCTAAATTTTGCGAGTAATCGTACATGCATTAAAGTCAGTTTCATTTAAAATTGTCATCGTTTGTATAAGTTGAGGACAAAACGGAACATCATTTATCAAAAGAAAAATTAAGTGACAAAAACATACTCTCTAATGTACATAACTAAAAATTTGGTATATTTATCTCGACAGAGTTCGATGCCATATTGTACATCTTTCTGCGGCCAGTGCTCTCCCTTACATAATTAATGCCAAGAATATGGGGGCGCCACTTACTGTGGAGACGTGCCACCACTATCTCAGCTTGGACGCAGAATCCATTCCTAACAAAGCCACACAATTTAAATGCTGCCCACCAATCAGAGAAAAAGTTAATCAGGTAATCTTCATCAATGTACCAGTTTATTTAAATATTAATTTGATGTTTATGTTGAAAAAATTTCGAACGTTGTTAGATTTAAAACAAAATCTTTGACATCTAAATACAATGGGAAACTGTAGTTTTGTTTGAGGACTTCTAAATACAATGGGAAACGTGCTGTCTTACAATGCAATGAAAAACAGTCTTTGTCATTGGACTTTTAAATACAATGGGAACCGTGTAGATTTGCATGAGAACTCCTAATCACAATGTGAAACGTATAGTCCTTGTAGGACTTTTAAATACAATGGGAACCGTGTAGTTTTTGTCTGAGGACTCCTAAATACGACGGGAACAGTGTAGTTTTGTCTGAGGACTTATAAATACAATGGGAACCATGCAGTTTTGTCTGAGACTTGTAAATGCAATGGGAATCTTGTATTTTTGTCTGAGGAGTTATAAATACAATGGAAAACGTTTAGTCTTTGTCGCACATTTACAAAATCTAGGTCATCACTAATTGCTAATCGTATTTCTTGTTGAGGTGGAAATGTGCATGAAATTATTAGAGTATTATCTCAAGAGATGTATATGTGTATAAGAAAAGGAATCAAAATCCACAGTAGCAAATTGTTGATGCTAGAGTATATCCATAAAACAATGCAATATGTATTTTTATGTACGATCCAACTAAAACGTCGGGCGACATTCCAGAAGGACGTTTTAGTGGCTGCAAGAAGTCAGATTTTAGAAAGTACTGTGCCATGTGTACTATCATTTTAGCAAACAGTCTGAAACCCTGATTCCGTTACCTAGCAACATTCGGTTTACCTGGTTTTATCTGCCATCTTCAGGGCCGCGGACAATGGGAACAATACTATTTTCTTTGATCCTTGTCATCATTTTGCCAAATGAGACTTAAGTGCAATGCATTGTGCACTATAGTATCAAAGTCATGTTTTGTAATAGAGCAATCACTTGCACAACATATGAGCAAATCAATGTAAATATCATTTCTAGTTTTCAACAATAAAATTGTGCCAGGGATTGTTTGTATGATTTCGATTGGGTTAAAGTGACTTTGGATTCATTTGGTCCAAGGAGCTATCCCTCATACCTTCACGGATATCTTGAAAAGAGGGTTTTCTTTCGTGCTTGATGCTCCAGAACTAAGGTCTTTATCCTAGTTTTTGTTCACCGTGAGTTATCATTTAATTTCACTTCAGGGTTCAGGGTTATGTTGGGAATGGTTGGAAAACACAGCATTGAAATTTCGTGTTGTTGCAAATTATTTTAATAATTCTACTAGGCCGGAATATTAGATATCTAAACGATTTTGCAACGTCATGGACTTCATCATCAACGCAAAATAAATGAGCCTTCGCCTTGTAGGCATACACTTTACTCGATACGGTCCAGCATGCTTAGTGCGAAAACCGGTCAAACTGATGTCTAGAACGGTGTCTATCTTCATTTCACTGCTGCTTCAGCTGACACAAAAGCAATGAAACACGATTGAAACAATAAACGATTAAACTTCAAAATCTCCATTCATATCACTGCACAACTTTAATTATATAAAACATATAATTAAAATTGTGCAGTGATATGAATGGAGATTTTGAAGTTTAATCGTTTGCAACTGATTGCTATCACTGCTAGAAAAGTAACTTTGTGGATTTTTTAATTTTATTTGTTTTATACTTTTGTTATGTTGATTATATACAGGTTGAATATAGGTTGAAAATACAAACCCAGTCTTTTGCCATTGTTTTTATCGACAACAGACTGCATTGTGGGATGCCCTAAAGAATGGCCATATTGATATGGTGGTATCAGACCACTCCCCTTGCACTCCGGATCTCAAGCTTCTAGAGCAGGGCGATTTTCTGAAGGCCTGGGGTGGCATTGCCTCCGTCCAGTTTGGTACGTAAATCATCATGGTCCAATCTGTATTCTTTGTTACTAATGCAAAGTAATCTGCACATGTTTAGATATTTGCATCACTGATTATCAAAAATCCCACGGTTACCACATTGTTATCTATAAAATAATCAGGTTTGTGATTCTTATGGAAAAGTATTTGTCTTTGAATGGACTTAAATATAATTTTAAGATACTTTAAGATACTTTTTCCTTTCTATTATTTTTGAGGTACTGATACATAAATTTCGAACAAAAAACTTTTACTTATTGTGAAACAAAAATTGAACAAAGCAAAATTGAATAAAAATCTTCTTGCCATATAAAACACACCTACAATATTAGGAAAGCAGCAAAGTAAATGCCGAATCGTGCAAATATTTCCAGAAATTTCATAAATTCACAAGTGTAACTGCAGATCTAAAAAAAGTCCAACTTGCTACAATGTTATGAAAACTTAGGAATTTCAAGAATCAGAAATCCACAAATGTCGTCGATTGTTTAAAGCTGCTTTTCCTCCCTTAAAAGAACGTGTTCTATGCAGCTCATAATTAATTAAAACATTATTCCAGTTACTTTTTGCGGAAACACCAGCATAAAAAGAGCACTAATCGCTCCCAGTGACGCAGAGGTTGTGGACTACTTTTCTCCGATTGTACATGTAGTCAGTCTCTGTATCCGGGCAAGTGCCATGGCTGTGTTCTGGATCAATTACATTTTACTTAAGGTAGAATAGGTTTTTTTGTCGGTCACAACTCATTTGATACTAACAAGTGGACTCTGGGAGCTCACGCTCTACAGTTTGCTTGTGAACCTTCGAATTCGTTATGAATGGACTCGCCACAGTTATTAGCACTAAGATCAAGCCGGTTTAAAGAGGAGCGAATGGAGCCCCGCAACGCAATGAAATGATATTTCTTTTTTGGGAGAGAGGGGCAGGACTTTTTAAGTTGATTCTTGGCTTCCTACCACTTTGACAAAGCTTTGTCTATGACGTTCTTTTTGCCTGTTAGTTTACATAGTCATACGCATGCATGACGTACAACTTACAGTATTTTGTTTACATGTATGTCTGATGGTACAGACACATCCACTCCTGCTCTCAATTTCTACTTCTCTTAATGATTGGAGTATATTTTGAATTTATGTATTATTTGTTAAAAATATTCTTCACTGGGAGTGCCGCAAAATTTCTTCATTGAACCCACAGATTTTACCTTTATTGGAAGTTAGGATTGTGTCATATGCTTTATTTTGCTTATTTATTTATTTATTTATTTATTTATTTATTTATCTTTTGTTTTGTCCTATATCGTTTAGCTTTTTACCCTTTGAAAGACTCACGAGTGTATTTAAACAACTAAAATCGGAGAATAATTGTTTTTGGCAAATATTTGATGTGTGTGTGTGTGTGTGTGTGTGTGTGTGTGTGTGTGTGTTTTGTGTATTATATTTATAAAGATTATACCATTTCGATAATGATTTTAAAGGTTTTTTTTTTTTCTATTGTCATTCCCCATCTTTGCATCTATTCTTTTTCTCCGTACAAGGTCTTTCGTTATTCTGGACCAGTGCTGAAGGTCGAGGTTTCACATTAGCTGACACAGTGAGACTTTTATGCGAAAATACTGCTAAGTTAGCAAATCTGGAGCATCGTAAAGGAGCGCTGAAAATCGGATATGATGCAGATTTTGTCATATGGGACCCTGAGGCATCCTTCAAGGTATGTAACCGACCAGTTCCTCTCCCCATTGAGCTTGTATCCTGCGTTCATTAAGACGACCGCAGCTATTTATGCGAGACAAAATATGTATCGGGCGTATGTGGGAGCAGTAAACTACAAATAAATCATACATTATATTCGCCAGTATTTTGTCTGCAAAAAAACCTGCAATCTATTTTGACCATTATATGACGATCTTAAACAATAAAACGATCCTGAGGAAACGAAACCTATTTCTTAAAGCTGAAAATGTCTTGAAAATAAGAAAGTTTTGGAATTTACACACCAAATCTTGGAGCATTAATTTCTCATATGCTGGTATACTTGCATTTATTGTACAAACATTTATTGTAGGAACGCAGACAAACCTTAGATGCATTGTATTAACTTTCAAAATATCCCCTATTAGCGTAATCATGAAAAATGCAAAGTTAGTTTGATAAACGGTGTTTAAAACTCACAGGTTTGACTATTTCAAAATTCTCGAGTTAATGATTAAGCACAAAATGTAAAATACGATCCATTGAGAAACAGGTCACTTCATGCTAAATGTATATAATGCACCAATTACAGGCTTTTGCCGGAGCTGGGAAGAGACGCTGGCTAATTACGACCATCTTGAAAATAAGACAGATTAAAAAAATAAACCTCTGAAATATTTCAAGGTTTTCTGTTAGGGTATTTTCATATATTCATAAACGTTACTAAAAGGAGAATATAGACCAGTGTTAGGTTTCCTGTCTTATGGATATACAAATCAAGTTCAGACGTTTCTCAGCTTTTTCGTGATCAGACGAACATGAAGTTTTTATTGTGGTGAAAGTGCATTATTTCTCGTATTTGTTATTGACATATTATAAACGCATTATTTTATTACACCGCTCCGGTGGCCTAGTGGTTAGAGCGTCCGCTTCAGATGCGAGAAGTCGCAGGTTCGAACCCCGGACGAGTCATACCAAAGACTTATAAAAATGGTACTAACAGCTGCCTCGCTAGGCGCTCAGCATTAAGAGGTTAGTGTTAGGACTGGTCGGCTTGGTGTCAAAATAATTTGACTGGGTGGGAGACATCAGTTACATGTCTGCGGCATGATGCCCCAGTGCTAGACATCACTGTAAACTGCCACACTACAGACATCGTAGCGATAGGACTGCAAAACTGTTAAAGCTACGTTAAAAATTCAGAACACACACACACACACACACACACACACACACACACACATTATTTTTATTGTTAAGGATAAAAATGCAACCACAGGTCTGAACTACGCATACATTACACACAATAGCATATGGTATAACAATTATTGCGATGTACAACTTATGATAAGGTACGGGTTTGTGGCGCAGTTTTTAGCGACCCATTGTATAGACGGACCACAAGAGTTATGAAGATTGTTTTTTTTCCAGGTGACAGCTGATTCAATTCACCATCGGAACAAGGTAAGTTGGAATTTTCTTATTCTTTCAAACTTGAAAATATTTACTGGACTCGAGTGAAAAGATGTATAATTCCATCATGATATATTTTCCTCAGTTTACCTATATTGATTAATAATAATGGTACTAATAGCTGCCTCGCTAGGCGCTCAGCATTAAAAGGTTAGCGCGTGGACTGGTCGGCCTGGTGTCAGGATAATGTGACTGGGTGGGACATCATACTACATGACTGCGGCATGATGCTCCAGTGCTAGACATCACTCTAAACTGCCACACTACAGACATCGTAGCGATATGACTGAAAAATTGTTAAAGCTACGTTAAAAATCCAAAACATACACACACGCAAACGTACACACACAGACACAGACACACACACACCTTCCAGGAAAATGGATGCAATTAGAATACAAGTGTTGCCGAGGTCACTAGAGTTGAATTCATACAATAGCGTCCAAACTCGTGTTTACCAAAGTGACATTGTTTTGATGAACACAACAGACATAACAAACATGACTTGAATTTTTATGTTTGTTTTAAATTTCTGAATGTGTTCCAAATTTGACGAAAATTGCATTTCGGCATGCATAAAGACTTTCTGAAAGATCATGAATTTCATTGTTATTCCAAATCTTATCGGAAACAAACGTGATTTTAAGAGTGGATACGTCTGACATTTTATTTTTAGGAGAATGGCGAATATTAAACATTTCAATACCTACTTGGTCAACAGCCGTTTTTCTAACGTCGCCTAATAACATCTAACCTACGTAACAAATATTAACACTTGCTCAAAATAATGCATAGATTAAATAAAGAAAAGGAATTTAATTTCATTACAACGCTTATATATCGCAGATAGCTCATTATAAGCAAAACTTTGGGACAATTAAAAACCCGACACGTCAACTCAACACCGTTTACCAATTTTTCCCATGTCGTATTTAAGAACGTAACCTACATAACGTTGTTTTCTCCAGACAAGTAATAATGAATATAAGTTACGAATATAAGTTACTCAAATACTACGTGGACAAGATAATTTTGTCCTGTTCTAGAAAAAAATCAGTTTAAATGTTCGTATAAATTACTTATTTGATAATATAATTCTAAACGCCTTAACTCCAACCTTCATAACACCCGAAAATTTCATACTGGATTCCCGGTAGATAATTATATACGTTTTCGTAGAATATATCAACATCTTTTATATGAAAAATGTAATAAGTCACTCATCAGTCATATGACTTGTTTAAGAAATTATTTACAAAGACATAAATTCCGTAACGTAACGTCCATATTATATTAAACATATCATAATTCAATAACCAAATATATTTTGGGTGTAAAAATTGGAATTGGGAAGGAAAATGAGGTTTTTAAAAATTAAGAATAGTTATTATCTTAAATTCGAAACTTTATATTTTTTTAATTTTCTAATCTTAATTGCAACTATTTACGTGGAATGACCGTTTACATATAAACCAGGCGGAAGGAGATCGGCTTTTTTAAATGCATTAGCATGGCTCTGCGACTGCATCAATCTATTAATCGAATATATTGACAATTAAATTCACTGACATCGCACTGTGACTTGCTCGTCGTGCATGATTGATACGACACGCAGGTACTACCAGCCAAAAACAATGCCCCGAAATCGTCTAGCTCCGTTTGTGTGATTTGTACGAAACGCACCGCCCATAATCCGCTTAGACAATCCAGCCCGGCTTGTATGTCAGTGTAGAAAACTCAAGTACTACGGTCCAGAATCCGCCGAATTCGTCTAGTTCGACTTGAACGATACACATAAAATTCGGGTACTAAAATATTATTGATTACACACAGCGAATTGATTTGAAAAACAAGACTAGTTTTCCCCCTGACTGTAGATATTCACTAAGTTTAGACGATTGGTTTGGATTTTATATTGTTGTTATTCTTGTCTGGTCCTCTGTCAGCGATACTAGGAAGGTGAGAGCACGTGCTCTGCGCATTGCTTTACCAGCCCTCGTCGGCCACGTACAGTTGAACTGTTTGTTTACGTAGCGATGCACAACAAAGAACATCTTCAAAAATCGCTTTAGCCTATTTACATGTTATTCTGTCTAACGGTAGCCCCCCCCCCATCCCCTTCTGGATTCCTCATTCTTCTTGACTATACTGTACTCTGTATGCAAATTAGTTTGTATTATTTTTATAGTAAAAGTCACAAGCTCATGGAATGCAATGTTTTGTATTTATTTATTTATTTATTATGTCTGATCAATGTACTTTTAAATTCAGATGGTATAATTAGTTTTAATTAAATAGATCTTTCTGAGAAATAACTTAGATATCGCGGCAAACATGCAGATATCTTTAATCCGATGAAGATTCACTGTAATTAAATGAAACTAAGTACCAGAGTACTTGGATGCTTTTAACTCAAAAAACCTGCATAGTTTGGAGATTACATAGATGGATAAAAATCAAAACAAACAAACAAAAAAAACAAACAAAACAACCAACCCCCTCTCCCGCCATTTTATGCACACAATCAGGTGGCTGTGGTGGTTCAGCGGTAAACATGCTGGAGTTATAATCAGTTGTTAGTGTGTCCGAATCAGCCTGGACCAGTTCAGCTCGACCGACTGCCATGGCGTGTCCTTGGGCAAGACACTTACAACCATTGCCTCTGAAATATATGATCTTTCTTGTAATGATATGCCCTTAATTACCAATCAGTTGTGTGCACAAAAAGGATTAGGTATATTGATCACTGTACATAGGATAAATGGGTTATCAATACTTTACAAAATCATTTTCACGTTTGGTTTCAGATTACTCCCTACCTCGGAAAAGAGCTTAAGGGCGTTGTCCATATGACGGTTGTTCGTGGTAGACCAGTTTTCAAAGATGGCCGACTGCTAACTAAACCCACAGGAAGTCTTCTTCTCAACGAGAAGACACCACCAGAGACTTTGAAATCTCGATTTAGTTGTTCTGTTTCATACACTGGTCCAAATCAAGAAAGAATATTAGCAATACGGCGACAAGTTTAGTCATTTCCTACATTCATCGTGGATTTGTAGTAGGCATCGATATTCAAACATTTCATTAAATTTTAAGATACTTGAAATATTTAACCGTTCATTCCAAATCACTCGACCGGTAGAAAGGAAAAAAAACCCATCTGAGATAGGTGCTTCAAACCTCATACACATGTGTACGCTTCTTCGATGGGAACAGATACGCACTCCTCTTAATCCAAAACAGTGAAGAAATCGATACCATGCATCAAATATAGCATAACAAATATAAGTTTAGACTGGCTTAGTTCATAGACAAGCCAAACGTATGAAAAAACTCGCATTTCAAATTTCATTTCAAAGGAAACTTCGTGCAAGCGTCAACAGGCAATGTACAGATTGTACCCCATCAGTGTTAAACAGGCTTTCTGTTAATACGTACCCTATTCTCTTACACGCATAACTTGTATCCAAGACAGCTTCCCTTTTTGAGTTTCCAGAATGCAATAGGATTATTTGAACATAGCATAGAGGGAGGTCCTATTGAAGAAAAAAGCAGATTATCGATTGATCATATGGTAAAGGATTAAAATAAAGAGATTAGAAAACGTTGCCTGTTTTTCTTTTATATCAGAGGTGAACAGAAATTACGACTATGTTGAAAAACAGCGTACAAAATGAAGCAAAGAACAGTACATATATGATAAGTATTGACATGAGTTTGCAAGAATAAATTACATTTAAAAATGATCGCATTTGCTTCTTTCATCATTATTTCATAATCACTATATTTTATGAAATCAGTTGAATCACAATTTTCATGCAACATATAAATACATTGTTCTCAGTATGGTATTACCAGCCACTTTTTAAAGCGACCGTCATCCATCTATATACCTAGGAGGTGTATCCTGTCTCAAATATTCTCCGTTTTGCCCATATTTTCTCCTTCCACAAAGCTTTATTACTCAGTAAATTTCCTACCGTGTTAGATGCTGCCTACAATGTCTTATATGTAGTGTACAGCCTATTCATCAGAGAGAAGAAATAACTCGGGCATTGCTAGATATGGATTCGATGTAACTGAGGTTTGGTTAGATATATAAGTTCCAACTATATTTAATTATTATTTTATATATCAAAAATAAATATGAGAGGATCCATACAGTCATACTCATGCACAAAAACATTCATATACGCATGCATACACATTTATCTATACACACAAACATATGCATATATGTGCAAAACCTGCCCGCATACACATACGAAAATAAGAGTGAAAGAAAAATGGTTATTTTCTCAGAGTTAACACTTCATTAAGTGATCACATTATTCCACCTTCATAGCCACTACTCTATTTCGCTATAAAATATGTTTTCACATGATTTCATTTGATAAATAACTTTTGTACTAAAATTACTACAAGCAAAATATATTATATTTAGATCGAAATTTAGAAAAGACCCCCCCCCCAACCCCCCAAAACAAGCAAAACAAACGTGCAAGAACTCTGATTTGATATTTCTTTTTAATTTTGAAGCTATATTTAATGATGACGGGGACTCTAAATATCTACAATTACCATATTTAAAACTAAGGGAACCTTTGCAAGGAATTTCGGAAACATAGTGAAAAAGGACAATTCCATGGCATATGATGTAATACTAGCGACCTCTATGATTAAGATTTTTGAAAGATGCTGTGCTAAACTGGTGTTTTATTAAGATGTACAAATAGTGTTGGATATTGTTTGGATAACAAACATTTCAATCATTTATATAACGTAAATTTAGCGTAAAATTCTTGCCTGAAATTCTTATCGTACCACACAGTCTTAGACTAGTATAGGTTAAGTCAAAAAGGAGCGAACACTCCATGCCTAACGTAGTCAAAAGATTGAACAGCAAGTAACGGACATCCATTAACCAGGTGTTCGCTACACGGTGTTTGGTTTGACAGGGTGGTGAATGATGTAAATTGTCTGCCTGCGATTCGATTTTATCACTGCGGCAGGCATTGACTGCTTGTGCCATGTCATCTTTGGTAATAGATAAGTGTTTAGAAATAAATATTTCAATCAAGCTTAAGTCCTAAACGTTGGCAAACATATTTCACAATAATACGGGTGGGGGTGGGGTTATGCTATTATCTCAGTTATCTATGCTTTTAACAGGATATATTTTGGTAGTTCATCATATCCGTCCGTCCGTCTGTCCGTCAGTTAGTCTGCCTTCCTAGTAGCCTAAACTCCGTCACACCAATTTTACCAGGGTGAGTATTTGCAACCAATAATTCGGATTCCAACTGCGAATGGGGTGGAGGATGGGAAAGAGTAGGGACGAGAGATAATACAAATAATTTTCAAATGCGGGCGATATAAAATTAGCTGTTATTTGCGATAACTTTTATCTAGAGTTAGTTCAAAGGGTGAACTTAAAAGTTCTAAAAGACTACACTCTATTAAACCCATAACTCCCACCTACCCCCCCCAAAAAAAAAAGAAAAAAAAAAAAAAAAAAAAAAAAAGCCACCAAACTTATTTTAAACCTGTACTATTGATCTTCAAAACAGAATGATACACTATAAAGGATTTAACAAATAGGTCGACCAGAATGACCTGGCTGTTTGACATTCAAAGTAAAATTGATGAGGGCCTCAGCCACTCAAATAATTGGTGTGTGCATGCAAACAGTTTGTCTTACCTGGATGAATTATCTCGTAAACATTTCAAATGCACAATGCGCAGGGATACATAATTGTCTATCCAGTTCCAATAACAGTAACCTTGTGCTCCATGTGGGTGCGTTGATGGAAAGGTAAGGACTCACCTTGTTCAACCACATCCCTCACGTGGTTCCGTGAGCCTTTTTCCATACAAAGGTCAGATAAAGGTCTCTACAAACGATTGTTAGGTTCATAACACTGATGGGTTGTTAGGTTAGTCAGTGTTCTTAATCCCGCAGATTGATAATATTTATGCTTCTGTTTCTGACCGAACGTATATAATATGTACGAGTAATACTGGTCGTTTTATCTTTACCTTTTATTTTATATACCTTTTACTGAATTTTAATACATTTACCTTTGAATTTATATCGTTCAGTACTTCCAAGTTTAGGGGTGGGTTATTAGGATGACTTTATATTTCTGAAGATCGTTTGTAATTTGTTATATTTGCATTTTGGGAACTTTATTACTAATCGTCATCATATATGCACAATATTGTGCTGACGATTCGTTAAACCCGACAAATTCGAAAATCTTGCAACTCGTCACACTAAGACACTAATGCAACGGGAACTGTGTTGCCCGACTTGGCACGAATACAGTCTACTGCCTTATCGCTTCGGTGGCTTAGTGGTTAGAGCGTCCGCCTCGGATGCGGGAGATCGCGGGATCTAACCCTGGCCGAGTCGCACCAAAGACTTGTAAAAATGGTACTAACAGCTGCCTCGCTGGGTGGGACATCATGCGCAATATCTGCGGCGTGATGCCCCAGTGATAGACATCACTATATACTGTCACACTGCAGACGTCGTAGCGATATGACTGAACAATTGTTAAAGCTATGTTAAAAATCCAACACACACACACATACACACACGTTGAGGGTTTCATCCTAGAGACCCCTTGTCTACTTGTTTAAGCCCCCCCTTGATGCAATACAAAACGATATTCCTGGATCCCCGCCCCCCACCGTGCGTACAACCACTCCTTACCATATTTTAAGCAGTCGATATAAACACAATGGGCGATCGTGCGCATAATCACAGCTTCCTTGAATCTGCAGCAGCTGCTGAGAATTGAAATATTAGCTCAATATTTTCTTATCAATTTTTATATCGGCTTTAATACCATAACTGCTTAAATGAACGATGGGTAACATAATATTTATTAAAATTTGAACCATTTTATTCCTTTTTTTTTGTTGTTTTGTTTTGTGTCGCAAGAATGCTGCCTAGTTTTGGAAAGGTGTAGGGATGGCTGGGAAGGAAGAAAACAAAATAGTATACACTAGCTTGTATATGGGAAATACGACCATTAATACCGTATACTTATTACGTAGCATTATTTTCCTCTAGAAAAAGATATGGAAGTATACAGAAAATTTGCAATGTGTTAATGAAATCTTTAAGACTGATTTCATTGTACAAAAGAAGAGAACCCAATTTTCATTTGATTCCCATGCTAAGTTATGATTTCATCTAATAAAATTTATTAGTTTGCGACACTGTCCAGCGAATACTATCACGTTTACATACACATCTTAGCTAATGTAACCCTAACAGGCATAACCCTAACAGGCAATCTGATTAAAATCTGATATACCCTGTCCTACGTGAAGATCTGAGAGAGACCGCTTAGGTGTCATGTTCTGGTTACCTATGTTATTATCATAATCGCTAATTTTATCAGCCAATCAGACGAAGTTTTACACCTTCGCGTGTGGGAGATGAAGCAGTTGGTTTAAGAAAGTCAAAGTGTGATGAACAATTTGATTCACTTTCAGATTTCTGAAAGCTGCATTTCCACTAAATCAAAGGTCACCAAAACATAACCTCTAAACGGTTGCTGTCAGATCGTCCATGTTGGCACAGTGGAGATCTGATTTTGATCCGATTGCCCAAAATGGTACACGTGATATGTTGACAGTGTATGCAAGGTAGGAATAGTTTATTTTTGCAATGTAGGAAGAGTCCATTTGACAAAACGAAGATTCTTTCAGACCCGACAAAGTTTTTTGTTCCAAAATATTAACAGCACAATCTTGATATTCCGCCATTATCAAGGGCGGAGAAAAGGGCCGGGGGGGGGGGGGGAATTACATGAATATTGTTTCGGTAGTGGCTAAACCAAATAGGCATGGGGTCTGTCGAATACTACTCCTAGTGGAGGCCTAGGGGGCGACTGCCCATGAAGATCCTTCATGTTTCTTTTTCCAGGGTATGACTGAAACCAGCTATCTGGAACGTATTTTTCCAGGGTATGACTGAAACCAGCTATCTGGAACGTATTTTTCCAGGGTATGACTGAAACCAGCTATCTGGAACGTATTTTTCCAGGGTATGACTGAAACCAGCTATCTGGAACGTATTTTTCCAGGGTATGACTGAAATCTGGAACGTAATCTTACTCTTGAAAACATTTAGGTTGCTTGGCGCTCAATATGGCCACCCACTCCCTTCCCTTGTTCCTGTTCTCCCCCACCCCCTCCGTCCCCCTGCCCATCTTCTGCCCTATAAACAATTCGGGTAGAGGATTAATTAAGATTAAATCAACGGACAATCGTCCCCCTGGTAAAATGATAGAATATAATATTGCGCGCGTACTTTGCAATTTTGTTGCTCTTTGAACTGTTTTCAGTAAAATAACAAGGAACATGTAGAGCTAGGGCTACCTTAGTTAAAACACGTATTTGACGATGAAGATCGAATATATAACAGCTGTTGCTACTTTGTAACAGGTTTCCCATTCAAATTTAAAGGCTAACCATTCCACACGGTCGAGCTGTAAATGTACATAAGTCATTTTCCATTTTAATCAACATCATCTTTCATACAGCAATTAAATCTTACTCTGCAATGAAATCCGTTCAAGGGCAACTGTCTACATTTTAATTCAATAATTCTGGAATTATAAATATTTGCTTGCTATTTTTCGGGCTGCAGACGATTTTTGTGACCGATGTTGTGGAAGTCCCTTACCGTAGAGATACATGGGATGGTAAACACAACGTTGAATCATACACTCAACTTATATATAGTGCATCGCACAAACGAATACAGTTATATTGTTCGCATCGTGGAGTAATTCGTTCTGAGGTAAGCAAGAAGACTATATGAGTACTATTGATAAACAAATGAGCGTTTCCTTGAATCAGAATTCTGTAAAATTTTAATTTTAATATGTTATAACAGCATATCTTGCTACATTCCTTCTTTCATTTCTTGTTTTTCCCCTCTCTTTTTTCATAATGATCCACGTCAGAGAGAGCGAGAGAGAGAGAGAGAGAGAGAGAGAGAGAGAGAGAGAGAGAGAGAGAGAGAGACGTTGGCAAACTGTTTGTGGTTTAGACAGGGTTATACTTCTTTTAAGAAAAATAACAGTTCGCAAGAGCCAAGTAAAATATTTTCCTACAATACTGCGGTAGAATGATGTACTTACAATCGAGTATCTATACCTACCATAAAAGACCACCATATATGTTGTATCAACCTTGGACACAAGAACGCGATTGATGTAAAATGACAGAAGTTAAATGACTACTATGATTTTGCAACACAGAATGATGAGAAGGAGTAAGCAGCTGTGAATCGATATTTATATTGTTTTTAATAATGCTGTAAACTTGAACGTAATCCTCACAAATTCATACACCAGTTAGCTGAAGACATTCAATTTATTATTGGATCTCAAGAGCGGTAACTGGTATGGACACTCACCCACACACACGTGTATATATATATATATATATATATATATATATATATAATACAAATAATACAGGATAGAGAATTTTTAATTCGTACTCTACGGAGATTCGAACCCAGGTCCACGGGTAAATGGCACCCATCGCCTTGTCTGCACGCACCAGCCCATATTCCGTCACGACTAAGCACGCATCACCAAAAATGATGGCGCTGAATCGGTGTTATATGCACTCGTGCGTAGCAGACACACTGGCATGACGACTCGGTAAATAATTCTCATCTTTCTGCACAGTCGTTCCAGATTCCTATGAAAGAAATCAAGGTATACAGGCTAATTATATCATCATCATCAGTCCCGTAGTCTGGTAGACCGTTGGGGCACCGCACAAGACCGAACAATCAGCTTCCTCCATTCCTCTCGATTTTCCGTCTTTCTCATTGAGTCGCTCAATAACAAGCCTGTCCACTCTCGAATGTTGTCTTCCCACATCTTTATCTGCCTGCCTCTCTTTCTTCTTCCTTGTACAGTGCCTTGCAGGATTGTCTTGGCAAGTCCTGATGATCGTGAGACATGCCCATACCACTGCAGTTTACGTTTCAGCGCCATCATTTTTGGTGATGCGTGCTTAGTCGTGACGGAATATGGGCTGGTGCGTGCAGGCAAGGCGATGGGTGCCGTTTACCAGCGGACCTGGGTTCGAATCTCCGTAGAGTACGAATTAAAAATTCTCTAACCTGTATGATAGTGTTATTTGTATTAAATATTAATTCTGCCTACTATTATGAAGCATTCTTCTATAGAATCCAGGGATAGCACTTTCCGTTCTGTCTGGTATATATATATATATATATATATATGTCTGTTGTCTGTCTGTATGTATTTGTCTTTCTTCAGACATGGGCATAAATTATTATCATTAGATACAATCGGGTCACGTATTCAAAAGACATAAACCGACGTCCATCAAATTAAAATATTTTTATTTATATCTTTCCCTGGTTTTGTACCATTATTTATTTATGTTATGTCCAGCTGGGGTGCTTATGATGCAGTTTTTGCTAGACTTTTTTCTTCTTTCTTTTCAATCGCATCCATCATCATCATCATCATCATCATCATCATTTCCCTTTCTTGACGCCTTCGACTTCCTTCATGTTGTATTCAAAAGCTTTTTGTTTGATGCTCTCCCACCGACACCTACCAAAAAGAAGCTCGATCAAATTGAAAATGAGCTAGGTGATTTTGATATTATCTCATTAACAGAAAGGCGTCTTGATTCATAAATGTCAAGTGAGGTCTTAATTTTTTTCCGGCTATAACAAACCGATTAGATTTGATAGGAACACGTATGCAGGCAAGGGGGGGGGGGGAGGTCACGTGACCCACCTGGAAATCATACTGCAAATATATA
>JAECUM010056954.1:0-22331 GCA_016617855.1 Megalonaias nervosa | reverse complement strand
ACAGCTCACAAAAGAGCGCTGGTGGACCTTCCGAAAGAATCTGTGTCCTAATGTGTACTAAATTAATATTGCGACATGAGAGGGAACTGCCATGTTTTGTGCGTAGTCACATTTTGCAACAATCGGTAATATTTCCATCTTGCTTCTTTACTCCCATCCACTCCACTACTCCTACCATCACTACTAATATTTCTACTATTACCATAATCACCACTCCTGCTACCACCCTAATACCTACATATATTTCAGCTATTGCTGCGATAAGCAGAGCCACGACTTATACCGGTATTGCTTCTTTTTGTTTTCTTCACAAATTGCACAAATATATTAAAACTGTATCACTAAAATAACATATTCTTATCATGACTATGTCCAAACATTCAGGTGCAAATCTTCCAGTATCAGAGGCAACAAATACCACACCGATCTTCCATTATGTACAGGAAGGAGATAAGAAAAGAGTATTCGTATTGGATGTTTCGGGAAGCATGCAGGTAGCTACTTATTGAGTTCATATTATACTACTTTCAATGCCGTTCTGACTATCATTACAAATAATTATTTTACCTCATTGACTCAATAAACAACTAACAATCGCTGACAACAATCCAAAGTTTAAATGAAACCAGAATTTGTGTTGCCATGTCCAAGAATAACTTTATAGTAAAGTGTGAGCAAATTCATGCATTCAGCTGTTTATAATTTTGTTTTCTTCCCAAAAATGCTAACGAATATATCAGCGTATTATCTTGATACATATGGCCAATTTTCTAGTCTAGCAACAATATTATTTGTACTCTCCTGGCTCATATGGCCAATTGCCTAGTCTAGCAACAACACTATTTGTACTCTCCTGGCTCATATGGCCAATTGCCTAGTCTAGCAACAATATTATTTCTACTGTTCCTGAGCCACTCATTCGCAGGAAATAAGTAAGTTTTAAATCTTGAAACGATGAATAAGTCTCCACGGCTTGCAATAAACAGATACGTTGTTGATGTAATTGCTTTATTTAGATATATATTAGACGCTTTTGAATCTTACATTTTATTAATTTAATATGCATTTATAGGTCATATTCTCTTCCAACAGCATCCTTTAACTACTCTTAAATTCGATCGTTTCAAGATAATTGAAGCACTGTACAGTTGCTGTTTGCTGAGGAAATAAAACTTGTTTTAAAAATATTGACATCGATGGCCGTAGAATAATTACCTGTAAATTTTAATGTCAGAAAGAAAGAAGCAGCATTGAATTCATTATTGTTGTTGTTGTTGTTGTTGTTGTTATTATTATTATTATTATTATTATTATTATTATTATTATTATTATCTTCT
Source organism: Megalonaias nervosa (assembly GCA_016617855.1). Lineage (NCBI taxonomy): Eukaryota > Metazoa > Mollusca > Bivalvia > Unionida > Unionidae > Megalonaias > Megalonaias nervosa. The sequence goes on along the minus strand of JAECUM010056954.1, from coordinate 20,994 downwards.
CCCTCATAGGGCCAGAGAATTGAACAGCAGAAGCTGGCCGCAGAGTATGTCATTGACAATATTATCGAATCTGGCTCTTGGTTGGGGATAGTGATTTTTAGTGGCTCCGCATCTGTATCCAGCAATCTGACGCAGATTATCACAAAGGAAGATAGAGAGACCCTTAAACGTAGATTACCGGATAATGTTCTTGGAGCCACAAGCATCGGAGCAGGTCTTTTGAAGGGGATGGAGGTATAATCATTCGCCATGTATCAAATAACGATATGGAGATAACAAAATTTGACAATTTCTCTTTACGTTTGTCTTTTAGCTTGACACCATAACTTTTGCTTAGTTTATATAAAGATAATATTTCATAAATCGGCATCCTAAACTTTATAAATGTCTTTTCACTATTCATTCCGGGAATATACAAAAAGCTCCCACACATACTTTAGAATCATATAAGAAAATTATCATTACATATTTAAAGTCCGGAACTCTAATTTAAAATATTAACAAATACAGGGAAATGCTATAAAATCGTATGCATTTTAAAATCACCTTATTATCTTCAACACCTTTTAGCAGTAGAACACATGCAGTGCCACCTATACACAGCAAGCGAAATGACATTTTGTTTAATGTTTCTATTTTAAAACTTTTTTTCTTTGTTAAAAACACAACAGAAGTAATTTATTTCCGTTAACGTCAACAGGTTCTAAACCATGGAACTCACAAGAGTGAAGGGTGCGAAATCATCTTGATTACAGACGGTGCGGAGAACACACCGCCGTATATTCATGACGTGAAAGGAAACCTTGTCGCCAGTGGGATAGTGGTTCACACTACAGCTGTTTCGCAAAGCGCTGACAAAAAGCTATCAGAACTGACAAAATTAACCAATGGTAAAAGTTACGTTTACCTAGAGTCAAATACAGTATCCTTCGCCGATGCCATGGCACAGACCATTTTGTCCAGTGGACCACTCAGTACCTTATCTACTCCAGTGAATGTATGCTTTATATCTTCTTTGATTTAAATCAGTTCTTAATCGCGTGCATCAATTTATTACTTAGCCAATTTTATTTACTTTGTAGCAGTAACGTTTCATGAGTGTTTCTTATAAAAACATTACATTATGTACATTCTAAACCAAATAAACAAGAGTTACAGAAAATGTCGGAAAGTAGACTTTGACACTACCGATCGCTATGGTAATAGTAACATCACCATGATAACCTTTGCTCATTTCTCTTATGATCTGAACTTATATTTAGATTTTAGTTATTACATTGATAATAGTTTATTAAACCTACGTGCTGACACTTAATTGTCTTGTCACTAAAATGAGACTGGTTAAAGTTTTTCTATAACGGAGCATCTATTTGTTTAATGTAAAATCAGATATACTAGTGATGAAAATGTTTCGTGATTTGGAAGTTAATAGAGATGATTTCATGGGAATAAATTTCGACATTTGACATTGTTTTAATACGATCACTCAAGCACGATAAAACTTTTTTTTTATGGTGTACATTAGTTAACCCACACCGAAAATAACAACAACCCTACAATTAAAACTGAAATTACATCTTCCGCGAATGTTTCTGATTTTATAGAGTACTAAGAATCAATTTACACAAAGTTAATCTATGAAACATGTATTATGTATATTTAATTTTGTTATGTGTAATTGACATTTGCCCATAATTGAGGGTAAGAGCTTCGGCCTACATGGCTAATGTTTTTTTTTTTTTTTCTTCTTCTGAATGACATAATTCATAGCTATTTTCGTCCATGATTGTAGATTATATATTTCAATTATTATTATTATTATTATTATTATTATTATTATTATTATTATTATTATTATTATTATATGATGGCAAACATGTTTATTTGGATTTGAGTTCAGGATATTGGTTTTCCCCTCGTGAATTCCTGGTGTACCTTTTGTATGCCAGGTTCTTTACTAAAGTTTTACTAATAGGCCTGATATTGTTGATAATCTCGAATGTTCTAGAAATTGTTACGTGTAGGCTCGTACAAAAATAACAAGAGAAAAGAGTGAAGCCAACAAGCTTTGCATATTTTAATAAAATAATTTATTTCCCTAGAAAACAATGTAAAAATTGGAAATAGGACTTACGGTTTGTGAAAATAATCAAACATTTAATCATAAGAATGAAAAATACAAGTCCTATCACTAAACAGTTCTAGTACAATCCGGGTTCGAATCTCGATGAAATTCCAATATGGAGGCGATGACGTCAGATTAGGTCGTTGTACTGGTGGTAACAGATCCTCGATTGAATCACAGTTTATAATGTTTCCTTTAAACTCCATACTAAATTTCCACTGAATTTCCTTCTGCCAGAACTTTTATAAATATAAAGCACTTATTTAGTTTTGGGGCCCCGAGTGGCCAAGTGGTCTAAAGCGCTTTCCGTTACGGATCACTGCCATCTCACCTCTGTCTGCGTGAGTTCGAGTCTAGGATTCGGCGAATGTGGATATGTGAGAAAGCTTGCCAGTAGCTTCTCGTGGGTCGGTGGTTCTTTCCGGGGATTTCCCGGTTTCTTCCTCCACCATTAATACTGGCCGCCATGTATAGCCTATCGTGTGCTGAAAATGGCGTTAAACCCCACAACAACAACAACAACAACAACAACTTATTTAGTTTTCTAGAGAATAAATTATTAAATTCGAAAAACAAATGAACTTCAAAAACAACCTGGCTTCAACAATATAAACACCTTGTACTTTCAAGGTGTGGACATATGACTGACAAAATTTCACTAAGAATGAGTATTAAACCCAAATAAAACATTATTTCAGTCTCGCCTGATGAGTCACGTGGTCTCTTAACATCGAACATCGCAATAAACAAAATGCCAATTGTCTCGTAGCTAGAATAGCCCTATCTAAGAACCAAATTCTCACACTGAAATAAATTTAAAAATAAAACATTGTTTATTCAGACTAACACGCGGGCCGAAATGACTTTGGAAATAGCCAGTCGTTATCACTCGATGTTTACACACTCTATGAACCAAAGTGAGCTAAAAATAGTGATAATGTAATACGTTTAACGTTCTAAACAAACTGAATTTACTGAAGAAAAAAAATATCGAATCCCGTGAAAATAATTATTACAATAAAATGTAATGAAACAAAATTAAAATAAAAAAGAATATTAAAACTAACACACAAGCAATAATATTCGTAACAAAATGTACTTTTAACCGCAGTCCAGGTCCTTATATTTAGACTATTCCAGGCTATTGGCACATCAGCACATTCAAAATTGGAATTCATTCGGATCACCACTGGGATTCATTCAGATTCCTCCATACCTTTGGACTTGAGATTGAACGTTTAGGGTGATTTCTGATTTAATGCACAATATTGTAAATCAATTTAAATTTTCACTTTGTATTCTCGGGAAATACATTAAAACCATAGAGTTGTAGCCCATGAAAGATCACTTATAGAATAGAGTATGCAATATAATCGCACAATCAAAGGTTTTATTAAATGAATTAAACGATATAATTAATCATGTTTCGGATTGTAAGCAAATCAAACATTGGATATATTCTGAATTAGAAAACTGTTTGAAATAACAAATCAGAGGGCTTAGTTAGGATGTTCAAAAATGTAAATTGACTTCTAGGATTTCTTTTTCATATTTTCATGCTAAAAAACGTCGTTGAGAAAATTTCATTAGCCTTTCGTTCTGCTTTCTGAATAAAATCTTAAGATAATTTCAAGTTCTATAAATTATGGACCTTCACTTTTGCCCATCCCTTTTATCATAAACAACAATATTTGTCAATCATCCAATCATACGTTTAAGAGCTTTTGAAAACCAAGGGCACAGTTCTTGCATGATTATGCTTAAATGCATTTTTTGATTTTTGTTCTTCAGATTTTCTCGCAAACATTAAATTTAAATGCCAGAGAAGAGCAGCAAATGTTCTTCTATATAGATGAAGGACTTGGAAAAGACACATCCCTCTGTTTAATAGGAAACACGATCCTTGCAATTAATGTGACTGTACTTTCTCCAGTCGGCGCCAAGCTGTCTCAGAATATCAGCGGCCAGAAATATTCATGCTTGGTATTTCCTGATGTAGCGGAGGTAATGTATATGTACGGAGTAGTATAGATAGACTGCAGCAGCGTTTGCCCATATCGATTTCTTTCTCGTCTTTCTTTCTTGTTGAAGACACCGCAGGTATTATTCTTTTCGCAAAGTTACATTTAATGCTTTACGAAAATATCTTATAGATAGTCTGCATAAATTTAAAAAAAAAAATTATAATTGTTAAACCAAAATCTTTCGATACTATACGCATATATTCTAAATTTTATATTTGTTCGTTGACTCGTTAAAGAATTTAGGGGTTGACAAATAATGGAATAAATCTGATGAATGTGCCGAACTTAAATTATCAAAATTGACTAACGTGGTTTTGGCAGGTACCAAATGATCTCGGTTATCATCTAACCTTCAGTATAATAGAAACTACCCTTTTAAAACTTTCCTACCATTTATGCATCATGAATTTAGAAACGCGAAGAAACAAACGCTTGTTTGTCATTAACATTACAGCAGATGGAACATTGCAAGTTTTAATCAAATGCCACGAGGTACGTGAATGTTGTACACTTTAACATTCGTATTGCCGCACTGATGCGCTTGTTTTAACGAATATGAATAATTGTTGCTGTAGCGAAACATGTCTGATAAATCCATTAAAGTATTTACTATCACCTTCCGGTTTGCAAATAAATATGGTACTTTGGAAAACGACTGCAAAAGTAATAGATTCTTGAATGATTAAACATTTGTATTAAAAACTAAAATGTGCGGTATATTTTGTATATGATAGACACTTCACGTTTTATCCGAGAACGACGGCAGAGAATATAATTCAATAGATTAAACACATGTTGTATATAAAATAAGAGGTATTTATAGATCTTCCCGCACAACATCGCAAATGGTACTAGCGTCCGTATCTCACTGAATTTTCTGGTCAGCGTCATTAAATGTAGATTAAAGTACCTAATTTGTACAAGGTATTTATTCTTCGTGAGACAGATCACAGCACAGATAGACATTAAATATAAATTTTATACCCTTACCCTACTAGGTTCCAATGAACAATATTTAAGTTGGATCTTAATCAAAACATCTTTACATTTTAAAATATTATTCATAAAGCTATATCATTGAATTGTTATTTTAAATAATATATATTCCATGCAAGTTATCAATATGATAATACACTGAAGTCGAACTATTTAGCAAATATTTATACTAATGTTTAGATAAAATCCGAAACAAGTGATAGATATCAACTGGAGAGTTTTCGTTTCTGTAATTAGTATTATTATTATTATTATTATTATTATTATTATTATTATTATTCAGATGCTCCTAACGTTCATTTTAATCAAATGTTTCTATAGTTTCTTTCATGTTGTTGACACTGACATGTTAAGTGAAAGTTGAATACTAATTAAGATGCAGATGATATTTATTTACATAAGGTTCAGCACTGTACTAAAAATGTACTCTTCCAGAACTCATGATGAACAGGCGGATTACGTGTACACAAGCAATTCCTTTTCAGCATGCATTGATTAAATTGTCTTGCGATATATCTGATTTTGTTTAAATCATTCATGCACAACGAATTCTATAATTTTAGCTATGAGATGCTGGCATTACAATTCAAGGCGAAACATATATATCATTTGCGATGCTATGCAGAACAAACTATATCACCGTCTACCAAAGATGTTTACACTAAATGAATAAAAGAATTGACACCTTCTTTACAATTTATACACTTTTACTGAATCGCTGTTATCAATATTGTCTCCAAACTACCTGCATATACATGCTAGGAGAGTTGTCCTGCTGTTCATTTGAGTACAGTTGAGAATGCATTTACGCAATTAGAAGGAATCAATATTTTGAGTAGGCAAACGATTATCTTCTCCAAATGTAAACTACGATTAGAATGTCCTACAGCAATAATTAGATTCGGATATTTTTTATTTACATACATTATTTAATGCAAATTGTATAGGCTTGATTTATTTTGTATGACTCGCAAGGATGAAATTACTACATCTTACAGATTGGACGGTATTCATTTACTATTTCCCCAACAACTGGCTCAACAGTCAATGTTTTGGTGTTCTCCAAACCTATTTCCGCTGCTAAAGAAGTTGTGCTTGTCTCTTCGTGGTTGTCGGAGTCCTCATTTAATGCAAATTCTAACCAATATATCAGTGTATATACTGATGTACAAAGAGGACGATCACCTGTCTTGAATGCCACAGTGACCGCAGTAATGGAGGCGAGTGGTGATTTGCGGAAAACGTTTAGTTTACATGACAACGGTGCAGGTATGTCCACTTACATATGTATGAAAATATTCCAGTATTGTGTTGTCCCATAGTAGCTATTTTTGCAATATTATTTTCAATAATATATCTATCCAAACAGCACTACAGAATAAAAGCGCGTCCAGGGTAGTGCAGTGCTAGCACAATTCCTTCGATATCCTTTACTGGAATTTTCAAAGATAAAGATTTGTCTTTGCAAGTAGTTCTCTCTGTCCTCATAGTTTCCTCCAGGGCAAAGTACCACATTATGTCAACATTTGAACCCATGCAGGTGTTTATATTTCATCTGATTCAGTGTGGACCTGTTTTGTGTGGATTTGGTCCATAACTTTGCTCAGAATCAACAGAAAAAACTCAAAGATGACTACTGGGGTACGACGAGTTCTCGTCTGTAATGCAATCATTTTTTCACTTGTAAAAATACAAACTACAAAATACACTTTAACATCATATTATTTTCAATCTTTATCTAAAAGAAATTGTCGCATAGATTATTACATCGTGAATTTTGCTTGACATGCATATCGTTTGTAAAAATAGCCCGACTGAAGCAGAGGTCATCACCCTTCTGAAGCAGTTCCCTTCAACCAATGTTTCGTTGCCATATTATCTTTATTTAATATACTTGTTGTATTGCTAGACAGTGCTTCATTTACATTTTTTACCTAATCATCTTGGTGGTGATAATTATCTCTAGATGCACCTTTGGTCTCGAAATTAAATTTCAACTTGCGGCAATGACTGTCTCAATTTTTCCAAATAAGTGGGTTTCAAAATGACGATAAGTCTATGTTATTCATTGAGTAAATATTTGTTTACGTATACAGGCTCTCTCAAACAATTCTTAATTACTTTTATTTATTTTTTTTTTGCTATTCACAAGGTGTACAGGTATGAAACATAACCAGTGATTATTTCCACGTACTGATCTTATATCATGCACATGCGAAATGTGCGTAAACATCTCCATTTGTAACAAAGAAAAACAAGATGGATTCATGACAGCTCAGGTCCACATTTTTTAAAACCAAAAATCGATGCAAACTGTTGCTTTACAAATGTATTTTTGAAAGCGACTTTAGGCTGCAGCAACATAATTCAAATGTCAAAATATCTCCTTTATGAGGACCCTGACATGTACTTGGTACTGTCGAGACTGCATAACTTTACAAGCAAAAATTGTTGAAGTTTTGGATCTCTGATTTTGCTTAAATCACCCGTATCCTAAATTAGAGGCACAGATTTCCATAGGGCAATGCAAACAGTTTTAATAGCTATGTTTGTCCTACACAGAGTTAAGCACATACTATTTTGGTGAACATAACCAGATTGAACGTTTATTGAACATAGAAGTCATGTACGTAAACAATATGGCGGTCAAAATATTTCGCTCAATAGCAGAACATTGATGTAATAAGCTCACGTGCATAGCTATTTTTGTTATTAGTAATTTTCACGTATGTAGTTTTGTACTACAGTACGTTAAACTATCTAGAATAAAGTCAGATCTGGACAGATAGACTTTCTTCATATTTGTTATTATGTATTTATTCTCAAATGTTACATTAATTCCTGATTTCTCCTCAAACTATTTATGTGGCCTACAAAGGACATAGTGTTACAAAAGGATAAATAGTATAACGCATTTGTGGATAATAGTCCCTGAATAACATCACACGAGATCCCTTGATGCATTACAAAATAATTCAGAATAACTGGAAAGAGGTGGAAAATAAATGTGATTGGGGGTTGTTGTGTTTACAGCACAGCACCACTAGTAGTTAATTTAGTGCTCAGGTAATTTAAATAAAGTGCATTACCCAAGGACACATCCCCGAAGGTGGCCAAGCCGAGAGAGAGAGAGAGAGAGAGAGAGAGAGAGAGAGAGAGAGAGAGAGAGAGAGAGAGAGAGAGAGAGAGAGGTGGATGGGTATAGAATCTCAATTAAACTCTGCAGTATAAAGAGTTTATTCACATTCTCTACTCCTTGTGTGACTAAAATATGTCGTTGGTGAATGAGATTTAATGTTTCAAGAACTATTTTTGTAGTAATGTTTAGTTCACTTTTACATGACCAATTTGGTAGATCACAAGCTTATAGAATTAGTCTGGATCTGCATCAAAAATTATAGAAATAGTATCTAACTTAAATGTCAACCATTTTATAGCAATACAATAAATTACGCGAACATACGAGTGAGTATATTGTCAGGCTGTTGAAAGTACTAACTTCAACTTACTGAAATTAGTGTCTCTGATGACAAGTTATAATATAGATGGTTCAGAAGAATGCATTTTAATATTCGCATACCAAATTCGTAACATTATTGTGTGTATTTACTAAAATATGAAGTCTGAGGTCAATACTCGTATGTGGGCTTTATTTTATAGATTATAAGAAAAGTTGAATAAACAAGGATCGCTTCAGAATGAAGCAGCCTGTACCATATATAACTGGTACAACCCACTTGAAGTAAATAAAGTTTAAGAGCATTTATCAATTTCTATTCCAAACGGGCTAGTTTCGAAAATTAGTCTTTTTTGCATTTTGATATAAATTTTCCAAGCGAATCTGAGTCACTTTAATCAACTGCTTTATATCGACAAAGCTGTTAAGGCCCATACTTAAAAACAAATTAATTTATGTCAACACAAATAGGGAAACATGAATCAGAAAATGCATCCATTTATTTTAATGGAGATTTAATGTGTCTAAATCAACAGATTCACCAATTAAAATGACACGAAAGTGCATCATTTTTGTTTAGGATATTTATTTTACTACGCTAAACGACACCATGTGTAAGATGGTAATCCAAAATACCGATTTCTTTGACTGATTGATATATGATTTATATATAATACTATCTGCGATAATATCATTGTTTGATTATATATTTTATCAGGTCTATAGAGTCATAATGACTGTTTTATTATTATCCTGCATAATATGTAAACTCATTACATATATATAAAGGCAATGTATTTTGTTTTGGGTAGACTTATTTATACTCTTTTCATACACGGGCAAGCATATATCATGACAGTATTGATTTATTATGGTCTCCATTAATTTCCTCAGACTAGGTTCACTTTCTTCCTAAATATCGGATATTTTCATAAATTCATTTTAATATGATGTATTCAGATTGTATGATGGTGAATTCTTATTTGACGAGGTACTATATGCATCTTTTTTAGATCAAGAAAGTGACTCTTTTTGATTATGTCCCTAAGGTTTGACATTTAAACGAAGGGCCATTACATAAATTATAAAATGTTTCCTTCATTGTGGTTGTGGATTGTATCTGTTCTGATGGTTATTCGATATAAAAATGTATTCGCACATCATTAGCATAAAACGCAAACAATACCCGCAAATCAAATGGTACAACTGACTGCATTTAACACTCAATAAGGGCATCCACCACAGAAGGATGAAAAACCTGTCAATCATCACGACATCTTGAACACATAATCTTGACGCTGATGTATCGCTTGTTAATGCCCTCTACATTGTGAAATTACGAACAGTATATCAGTGTAAATCATCTAATTCTCTATTTTCTATGACCAGTCAGTGTACTAATTTTATACATTGAGGATCACTGTGCGTGTATGTGTGTAAATGATGTAAAATTTATTTGAAGCGTTTAACAGATTTCTTCTTATAATAATTTACAATAAGTTCAATTTAAATTCTAATATAATTTAATAGGCAATTTGTCACATATTGACTTGGAAATTCGATTAAAATTCTAAATGGGCGCAATCCACCTGCTAGTCAGTCTATCCATTCTTATTTTTTGTGCATTTGGTCTTCTTTACATCTCTCTCGCTTTTTTTATTACTCCCGAACTGTTAGATGCTCGACGGAAATTTGGATGTAAATCTGGTGTAAGGGAGCATGTAATTATTTTATTTATGAAATGCTTGCTGCATTTTTATGTTTGTGGTATTAGCTAAAAGTTCCATCAAGGGCGACATACCTGATATCTGTACTATTATTAATTAGGGGCTGACCTAATTGCTGGAGACGGAATATATTCTGCCTACATCCTTCCTGCGTATGTTAGCGGTAATGGACGCAGTACCATTAAAATTTCTGTTATCGGCGAAAGAGAAGCACAAACTAAAAAGCGTTCAAGAGCGAGCAGAAGTAGTCAAGGTTTGTAGACAATTATATCTATAGTCGTATCTTATTAATTACTATCGATATTAGCTCAATAAGTTGAGCCTGAGGGCTGGGATAATTTCATCTCAACATGTTGTAAGCAACACTGGAAACACAAAGAACACTTTCAAGATAAAACAATTTTAAAAGTTAAGTACGTGCGTGTTTGTATAGCTCGTGTTTTTTTTTCCCCATGATGCGTTGAAGTTTCAACTACACGTACTTTGTCGTCTTGTTAAATGTTGGTCTTTTGACTAGCGTATGTAATCAGTCAGGGAAAACTCATTCCACCCTGTGTGGTTTCTGTTAGCAACTTCAACTATTATGTATACATTGATATCTGTCTGATGAATACGCAGTGACTGTGTACTTGGCTGCGAGTTAGTTACTGACTTGCCTAGTGAACGTGTCTGCTAAGCATGGATGCTTATAATCACGACTAACTTAACTCCATTGCTACCGAAATGCTTTTATGCGACAGACGACGGGAATCGATGTGTGAAGGCATGGCGATTGCTGTTTTAACTCAGTGATCTGTTTCAATTTACAGTAGGCTACGAATAATCCCCTAATCTGTATGATATTATTTATCTGCATAAAATTCACTTTGTTTTCGCTTTCGATAGATATAGTGGTATATCTTTCCATTCTGTTTCATGTCTATTTGTAACTTTCAGGAATAATTGTGATAAAGACTGATATTTCTCAGTGGCTGTATTTACAGGGTAGTAATTACTGGGCCTCGTAACTAGTGTGTGTTTGCAGCTCATGCCTATAATGAGGACTACATTATCTCTGTTTGTGGAGACTCTCGCTTAATCAATATAATATGGAAGTTGATGTTTAGGTGCAATTTATCACGAAGATGGTAATACAATAAATCTTAGAGAAGAAGAAAATCGCAAAGAACTATACTAATAAAACAACACAAAGTAGAAAATACGAATAAAAGAAATTATTCACTAACAGTCCTTATATACCATAGGTTTGGCTCAAATAGATTCCTGCTTACAGACAATGACTTAGCATTGTCGAAGTATAATCACGCTGGCAGATGTAGAATATGCCCACCTGCATGCCATAAGATTAATGCTAACCCTTTTGCCCTGGGATGCCTCTCGTAATGATACCCATATTGAGAAGGTATTGGACGTTTGAAAGATTTGGGGTACTTTAAAAATTTATCTTGTAATTAAGAACTTTGTTATGTCGGATCTGTATCTTTGTTTAGTATACTTCTTTGGCTGATGTCTAAGCTTACTCATTACTACATTCGGATTGTTCAGATATGCCATTTAAACTTATACATACATACATACATACATACATACATACATACATACATACATACATACATACATACATACATGCATGCATGCATGCATGCATGCATACATGCATACATAACATACATACATACATACATACATACATACATAAGGAACAGAAGAATAAAGCAACATATTGTGCTAGATTTTATTGGGTGATCTTAAGTCATTTTACTCTTTCGCTGTTTATAGATTTTCTGTCTTTTTTAGCTTTTTATTTCGATATAATTTTGGACTTCTTTCTTGTCATATCGAGATTACTATAAGTTTCATTTCTTGATTTATTCTGTTTAAATGGTTATTCATTTAGGACAACCAACAAAATCTACAGAGAATTTTCAACGTATGTCTTTACCCGGTGAATTCACGGTGTCAGACTATAACCTTGGAAGTTCTACACTTGTGCCGCCTTCGCGAATAACCGATATACAGTTGACGTTACTTGGATTTGATCAATCAAATAGTAATCCTGTGTATGCTTTGGAATGGACTGCTCCTGGATCTGACCTCGACACTGGAAAAGGTATTTGTTGAAGCTAACATCTAGTACCAAACTGCGTAAGAAAACCCCAAAAGAATTGCTTATTGATAAGTTATATACAACGATACACAGTCAGGCAGTTTTTTGTACATGTAAGAAATATAGGCAATATGTTTTTCGCAAGAGAAAGAGAGACCTAATTGTCTTTTACAATCCGTCTATTTGCGAGTCTTTCCAACACATCAGTTTGCCAGAAAGATATCTCAAAAACAGCGGAGTCGAATCAAACCGACTTAAATATTTTTATCATATGATCGAGTCCCAAGAATGATTTAGGTTTCGGTGATCATAACCTTATTTTTCCATTCATTTTAAAGACTTAAAATATTTCTTTGACTTTGATATTTCACAACGAAGTTAACAAAAAGATGGAGAAAGAAAATTGCATTCTGCACATTAATAAATCTTTTGCAATAATGTTTGACAAATAACTAGTTTGCAGTTTGCTCAGTTAGGAAATACCGCACGATGTAGAAACGTTACACAAACACTCACAAGTGTGTATATATATATATATATATACATATATATATATATATATATATATATATATATATATATATATATACTCTCTATATATATATATATATAATTGCGTTAATATGCATTCAAAAAATATTTATTTGAACATTTGTCACTTCGACGTGTTTGCCAAAACGTTGTAAATACGATTAAGCAAAAATATAATTGGTACATACAAAGGAAATTTAATAAGCATAGTTTGATTAATATGTACGTGATGTCCAATATCGTAAGTTTGAAAATGTCTTCAAAAATTTAAAAATATACTGTGAACAATTCATATGACAAAACACAAATCTAGGGGTCTGTTATTGGTCCAAGAAGCCAGCGTCTCGGTCCTTGCTTTCGATACAAGTTGAACGTATTGGAATATTTGCAAACCTTGAATTCCTGTATGCTACGTAAATTGACCGGAACAATTTGGATCTTACGATAGATCCTAACTTGTTGTCTGTAATATTTGTTCCATTGAATTATACACAGAATATCGATATTGCTTGATATCATTGGTATGGTCAGTATTGATTTAGTCTAATAATAGCTTACTAATGTGTCTAAAATAAATTACATTTACATCACAGCCCCAGGAAGAAATTTGCCCCCAAGCCATTTAGAGCGGTCACAATAGTTAATTGTGTTGATCCAGATGATAGCTGTACTTTGTGTCACTTGCAATTATATTTCAGCATAAAATGATGACATGATTTGTTATTAAAAATGGTTTCAAAAACAAATAGCACACACGTAGACATCTAATCATTTGCACTAATATCAACTAATGACGTTTGGTGATATGTTAAGGGTCAACAAAACAAAATTTAGGTGTGGTCATATACTGACTTTCTCTTCATAGCACAAAACGTTGCAGTTGCATCTTGCAAAATGAGGATTTTCCATATTACATTTCTAAGAAAGTTTGGATATATTACCATGATTGATTGGTTCCGTTATTTATATGTATTAGAGTCGATATATGACGTTAATCGACATTATGATGAGGAGGGAAGACGTACGTTTTGGCTATAAAAAAACACAAACCTCAACAGGTTACACTTACGTGCTGTAAGCAATAAAGGCAGGTATATGAATCTATAGAATACAAGATTTAGTACTTGAACTGTTAAGAATGTAATACATAATAAATAATATCTATCTGTGTATTATAAAATGTAAAATATAAATATCATTTAGTGGTATTCTCATGGATTAATAGTGGTACGCAATTTCCTGGTGCAAATATCCGACCTTTCAAAGACAGTAGAAAGAATGATTATTGTTCATTAAAAGTATGACTCTTTGTTGTTGACTAAATTGACAGATACAGGGGTACAAATGTAGCATACTTATTCACTGATCCATAACTATTTTTATCTGAACAGGTGAATCATACGCTCGTTGTTTTTTATCATTTCATTCTAATCTACTTGAAAACGCATGCAACGCTTTAAAATATTCTTTGTTGTTACAACTTATTATAAATCAGTGTTTGTTTCTTCTCCAGTTTCAGAGTACGATATTCGGTTTTCGGAGGATTTCGACGCACTTATTGAGAATTTTACTAGCGCACCTTATCTGGTAAATTCCTCAGAAGTGAAGCCAAACGCTGCTGGAGTCAAGCAGGAGCTTATTGTTGCGGGTTTAAGTGATGATGAGACTGAGGGAACCACATTTATAGCGATCCGTGCAAGAAATGAAAAGGGTGTATATAGCGAGATATCCAACATTTTGACTGCAGGAAAGGCGACCGGCTTCTACGTCACTACCTACAAAGAGGCTAATATTACAGAGAAGGAGAATAATCCTGCAACGATAATCATTATAGTAGCAACTCTTGCTGGCATTGCGGTGGTCGCAGTTGCAGGAGTTGTACTGTTTTTCAAGATCCGGTCTAAGAGGAATAGAAAAGGTAACCAAGAAGGCTAAATTCCTCTTTGCATTATCTTGAAGTTTCATTCTCTTTTTATTACATTTAAACTCAGGTCTTAAATGCGACCCCTTCTCAAGCTTTGTCTCATTACCTACAAGACTGAATTGCTCCGCATATTGTTCTTCCTAGTGCACTGCAGATCACTGGAGTATTATTGTGTGTATATAAGATGGATACAAATAAGATGAAATATGTGGTTCTTAATCTTATACTAAAAGTTACTTGCTGGTTGAAAAACATGAAGGTAGATTTACAGATACAGTAATACCTCAATATTCATTTTGAGCTTGGTGCTAATTGGAAAAAACAAAACATTGGACTTTGCTGTCCTAATATGAAAGAATAAAATAACAGCTTTAGATTTTTTCATTCAAGCATGCAATAACTTTCAGGTGTTGTCGATCTCAAATGTCCTTAATGCATCTCAGGTCTTTAAGTTATAAAGATATTTGGCATTTAATACTATTCATATTTGCTTGAGATTTAAATGTGTTAAATAAACTTAGAATTTCCTAAACAATCAAATTATAACGTTAATACATTAACACATTTATTTAGGTCATAGCTGGAAAATATTTCAGATTTTCTATATATCCGCACTCTTCACGCATAAAAACTGTTAATGCATTTAATAATTAGAACATATAATTTTGGTGGATCATTTACACAAACTTTTATTTTAGGCCATGGGAAGGAAAACGACACCAGAGCTTACGAAAGATCAAGATTTTAGACGAGTTTCAAATACATAGCTAGTATTACAAGAATGTATGTAATTAGCGTATGAAGAGAGGATCCTACATTCCACCAATTATTTGCAGTATTATCAAGACTTTGTTTGAAAACATAATTGGATATCAGTACTCAAAGATCGTTTCTTGCTCATAATGTTTCACAATAAATTTAAGATTAGCACTAACGAAACTGCTACGAGAATCTTCGTATGAGATAATACTTTTCGTTCAGCTATACTTTAAAATGGAGCATTCATTTCCATTTAACTAATTGTGTTGAAGAATTGGCAATGAAGCAATACATTACGGTTTGAGAACTAGAAGAGTCGTTTCTATAATTTTATAATTTGCATGTATATATGTTGGAAAAATAAACTAATGTGGAATAGCTTCAAGATTATTATTTTCTTTGGATGCGGTAATGCATCCCTTATATATATATATATATATATATATATATATATATATATATATATATATATATATATATATATACGATCACAAATCCTTTGAAAACACAAACACCACCCAAAACCTTTTATAATGCTGGTCAATGTCTGTATCTTTTATGTTTAGAAGCTAATGCACTTCAGTTACCGCCATTTTGTTGTATCAAAACTAAAGTTTACACGGTAATATCTAGTTAGAGTGATACAAATTAATAAGTCTTAAGTTTAATCTTCCGTACTGTATCCGATGCACATTATTACTCTCATTTATTTCACTTCATATTTGCTGTTTCATCTCGCTGTTATTGTTCTCGATTTATTTGTCATAAGATGCCAATACATTCTTGGAACAATAGCCATTTGCAGATTGGTTCAAAGTGAACACTGGATTCGAGAATTTCTGAAATATACTCCAATTAGTCTGACCCTAAAAGTCGTGGGGATATTTAAATTTAAGGTGGAATTTTAGGGCTGTTGCTTTAGACAGAATTATAATAATAACTAATAATACCTTTATGCCTAGCAACAATAATAAAAACGAAAAAGTAAACGCCAAAAATGAAAATAATACATGTATTTTCATCTTTATGAAAATAGGGAATAAAGAAAAGGAATGGCATTTATTTGATTTTGCATGTTCGTGAATCATAATACAATGTTTAAAAGATACGCCCAAAATAGATCAGTGCCACGAAGGTAAGAACTGAACAAGCAGAAAACATGCCAAATGTCAGACGATGGAACTGTACCAAACAACTAAATTGGTTCCATTTAATTCACAGTTTTGGCAGTGGAGGCTTGGTTGACAGAGTGTCGCACGCGTGATCCAAAGAGATAAGAGCTTGATAATCTTCTACGACTGCCTGTTTCAGATGCCTCGGAAGACCCTTATAAAAGGATGAGCTCAACTTGTCCTTGCATCTGTGCCTCGTCTCCGCTGTGTGAACTTAGAGCAATTTTAAAATACTATGTTTGGTATATAAAACACGACATTTCCATTCGTCAACCCATAAAGTATTTTTTTTCACGCAAAACATCCATAATGTTTGTGTTAATTAAAATGTCTGAAATATCCTTTGGCAAAGTGAATAAAATGAAGTGCCTGATCCAGTAACACGCACAGGCATCTGTAATTTCTATTTGGTCATCCCTCCCGCCTCACCGCTATTCGGAGACAGGCGATGTCGCTCAAAACATCAACATCGTGACAATTAACGGTACTTTTGGCTGTTGGTACACTCTATGTTGGAAACAAGGAACAGCATAGGTCACACCTTCATCTATACCTATTTCAGAACTAATAAGTGACAAATCTTCTCGGCTATCTGTTTTGGCCCATCTTTTCCTTTCAATATCTAACACTTCTTTCTGAATGAGACCTTTGCCTTTCGGAATGTCGGACAAAATATCTCTCATTACATTTATGTATAACATTTCTTATCACTACGGCTTACTCCTCCCACTATTTACGAACTAGATCTATTGCTTTCATCTCACTTGCATTCATAGACGAAACAATGCTTGGGAACACTTTTGCAAATGTTATTAAATGCATTGCTTTTGATCTGCGAATAATCTATTGGTTTGTTAAGCGTTCCTCGAATGTTCCCACTAATATTTATCTCAAAGCAAATGAAGCACAATGGAACAAACAAACGTTGTGTACCTCGTACATAAGATGTCTTCATTTTGAAATAAAATGTAGATCAGAATAGTAGAAAAGAGAAACAAAAAATTGTTTGAAACGTTATGGACAACGGTGGATAATTCGAGTTGGGGTTTTAGCTTAGAGGAGAAGACGGGTATAATGAGAATGATTAGATCCCTTTAATAGCGAAGAAGAAGGCTAGTAAGATTAAGTAAAGGTTACACCCCATACCACATAATTTATTGTGTTTTGGAAAGATACGAGTTCTGCTTCAAGATCTGGACCCATCGATGTGTGGCCATCCACGGGATGAGTTTCTTCTCACATACAGCAGCCTGAACGAGGTAACTATGACAAAGTACCTCGGAAACATGTTTGATTTTCACATTCGGTAGTGCAACATCCTCGGGGGATTCTGTATGAGTATAGTACTAGGGTCAATTTTTATTAGCTTTTCTAGTTAGTAACTGGAGAAATAGGATCCACAATGTCCATGGATACGCTCTCATCATGCCGTTAGAAAATGTTTTGTGACAGACGTCACACAACTTATAAACTCGTGCAATGTCACTATTAGCCAGACACCCATTTGAACACTCGTCCATCTATTTCCTTGTGCCCAAATATCTGCCATATCGAATGCATGCACCCCTTGTGTTACGTGGTAAATATATTTCATTTGTTACATTGGGTAAGAGACAAATTCATTTCTTTTTTAGCCCCTAAGACTCTATTGTGCATTTAAGCCGCTTCTCCTTTTACCATTTCTCTAATCTTATTTTCTACCTTACTCTTCCTGGTATAATGTCCAGCTACATTTTATTTAACGTCCGTGTACTTGCTAAAAACATAAAACAACTAGTTCTGTACTGAGTAAGACACATATTATGTTCCTTTATTAACCTTTAAGGAGCTTTATTGCGCACTTATGCTTCTCACATATTGCCATTTCTCTAATCTTATTCTCAGCCTCTCTTTTCATTGTACAGTATCCAATTAATTTTATTTAACATCCGTCGTCTCGGCATTATCCATTTCACCGCCATTACGTAGCAGAAGAATTTTGTAGTTCCAGATACCGGTAGACAAACATTACACATTTATAACGAACCAATACGCAGGTAAACATTTCAATGCCAGAGGTAACAGAAGATTAAAAGACAACACAACATGCAAGTATGCAGTTTGTTTTACATATTAACATATATGACATATCACAGAAAAATGTAGACCTAATAACTGAAGTAGGTAAATATGACACGTTTATTGTTAAAAGCATCTACAATGTCAACAATGTCAGCCAACTGAAGGAGAGGACAAGAGCAACTAACGTGGCGATAAATGCGAATATTAGACAAGAAGAGAACAAAGAAGGTAATTGGTAAAAGTGAAGCATTATACAAATCAAGTTAGAATTCCAAGACCAAATGTATATGTATTTGCGTACTTTCTAGCTAAGCCTAGCACAGGTCTAAATCTGAATTCTGAAGACAGGTCATAATTCGATATTATATCCACAACTCGCACGCTTTCGCGGCAGAGAATAATTCCAATAATCAAAATTATTTTTTTTTCTCATCATTTTTGTTTGAAAATTTGACATGACGAGAGTCATATATGTTGGGAATCTCCCTGGTCTATTCTTTTTTTTAAGCTAATTATTGTATTGAATATTGTGTTGTTTATTTGTCTAATTTTAGTAAGATGTTGGTGATCAATATGTTATGGATAAATGGCTTAATCACATATCTATGCAACACACTTTGAAAAATCTCTATGACCGTGAATGGCAACCAAATGTCTCGAACGTGACCAGTTAAAATTAAAAATGTACCACATAGGAAAGAATACAATGTTATCGAATCGGAATAAAACAAGTTATGAGTCACCTAGACCTGCACATCTGCAAATTGGTTAAAGACATCAAATTGTTTTGTCAGATAAGAAGATAATCATGTATGCTATTGTTACTTCAGATTGCGGACATTGGTATCAGAAGTAAGACTGGTATCAGATTTGATAAGACAAAATATTTGTTTGTATATATAAAGGATATATATAATATTAATCCAAAGCGTTACAAAGCCAGACCACAAACTATCAGTATTATAGCAACAATATTTTCATTTAAATCAGTTTGTTTAGGAAAGATATAACGAATGCAATATATACTGGATTAAGATTGGAAGATATATGATTTTACCATTTTCTTTAATCCGCTCCTATAATTTTAGGATGCATGATTGATGTAATAAGTAACATATCATATATCTCTGAACCCATGTAGGAATAATAATTTGGATGTCGTAATATTATCCGTAAACTGTCACTCCTGGTACAAATAACAGAGATAAACGAAATGGTGCTTTTGTAGAATATTTTGTGGCTCAATGTTGGAGTACAGTGGAAATTTTAATAGTAACCAAATTGCAAGGGATCTTACCCAGATAAAAAACCTGGTCAGACATAACTGGAAACCTTTCGAACTAATGTAATACAGTCGATGTCAATGCAGCCTAAGTGCATCTCACTGGCATTCAAAAGTAAGCAATACCAGGGCACAGTTTTGTAAATGATATGAAATGTGTTACTTTGGTTCTTCGAATAAGCTATTATTTTAGTGCATGGGCGCCCGAAGGATTTTTTGCAGGTGGGGTCAGGATTGTTGTTTTTTGTTGGGGGGGGGGTCACGGCCGGAAGAGTTAGTATGGTAAGCAGTTTGAAACTAAAGCTAATATTTACTAAGCGTTTTGAACATAATCTTGTGACATATTTTCAGCTTCATTTGCATGATTAAACTTGCAGTATGAATTCCAGGTCAGGTCACATGACTCTCCTTGACCTATGCTGCGGGCGCCCATGCTTTGGTGCGATGCTTGTCAGATTTCCCCTCCAATATTTATCTCAAAGCGCATATTCGCAACGAAACAACGTGATACTCGTATACAAAATACCCTTCTTTTGAAATAAAATTAGTTTAAAATAGAAAAAAGAAATAACAGAAACTGTTTAAAGCAGTTTGGTCAATGGAGGATAATTTGAGTTAGCATTTAACTGAGTAGACAACACAGGCACGATGTGCATGCTTCCCTTTTATTGTGAATATAGAGGCAGGTGAATGTAAGTAAAGGATGCAAATCGTTCCACTTGTTATGTATATCAATACTTTTTATAACTCCTGGTACATGATGTGATCTAAATTTCATAATTCTTATTTATAGCTGTACTGTGTATAGAATATCTTTAGTTCAACATGG
>JAECUM010056952.1:0-11577 GCA_016617855.1 Megalonaias nervosa | reverse complement strand
TTCTTACGTATATGTAATTCAATTACTTGTGTGTTAGTTTTAAATTCTTTTTTATTTTATTTTTGTTTCGTTGCATTTTATTGTAATGATAATTTTCACGGGATTTGACTATTTTCGGATAATTCACTTCTCTGTTTTGACCTGAGTAAAACGTAAAAGGTATTATATTATCAGCATTTTTAGCTCACCTTGGTTGAGACGTTTTGTAAACACTAAGTGAAAATGATTGGATATTACCAAGGCCATGTTCGGCCCACGTGTTAGCTAAGTTGTAAACAGCCTTTCTTTTTATTTATTTTCAGTGTGGGAATCTGATTCTTAGATAAGGCTATTCTAGCCTACGTGATAATTAGCCTTGTTTTCCTGCGCTCTTCAAATTAGTGATCACATAGCACGTCACGTGAGACACCATGTGATCTAAAATCGGTGCTTAAGACGACGATTTCTAGCAGATTTTTCAGTCGTATCATACACCTTTAAGAGCTCTAGGTGGTTTATTTTATTTGTTGATGCCAGTTTGTTCCGAACTTCATCTCTTTTTGGAATTTAAAAATTCATATTCTCTGGAAAACAAAACAAGTGCTTTTCTTTATAAAAATTCTGGGACAAAGACATTCAGTGCAAATTTATTCTGGAATTCTAAACAAAACATTATAAATTGTGATTCAACGAAGAACTGTTGCCATCAGTACAACGACCTCATTTGACGTCATCTCCTTCCATATTGGAACTTCATCGAGATTCGATCCTGGATTCAATTAGAACTGTTTAGTGATAGGACTTATATTTTTCAATTCTAGGATTAATTTTTGGATTATATTCACAAACCGTAAGTCCTATTTTCATATTTTTTATCTTGGTTTCTAGGGAAATAAATTATTTTGTTAAAATTTACAAAGCTTGTTTGCTTCACTCTTTTCTTTTGTTACTTTTGTACGAGCCTACACGTAACAAGAGAAAATTGGGTTGCTCGTCCTTGGGATATATGAAATTTGGCTAAAATATTTCAGAAAATTATTGTTTGAAATTTAAATTCCCCTAGTTTTTAAATCCCAAGTATTATTTTACATTTTGTTTGAAATCTTTAGTGAAAACACCAAGCTTTTATTCACAATGTCATCAAAAGTGGAAAATTTTCTTTCTAGTCCTACTCAAAAGCAGTTGGATAGTCTGAAAAAGATGAGTTGCTTGAACTTGCCAGAAAACACGATCTTTCTGAAGCAAAAGCTTCCTTAATGAAGCAAGATATTAAAAACATTTTGATTCAGTATTTGGTAGAGAAGAATGTTTTCGATAAAAGTGTTTTGGCTTCGGTCAGCAAGTCTGTATCAGACTCTGACATAAAAGTAAAGGAATTAAAAATGAAATACAAGATGGAATTGGAGTTAAGGAAGCTCGAGCTTCAGAAAGAGGAGAAACAAATGCAGTTGCAATTAGAAGAGAAGCAATTGCAATTGCAATTTGAGAAAGAGGAGAGACAGAGAGACAGGAAAGAGAGGATGAAATTACAATTTGAAAAAGAGGAGAGAGACAGACAGGAGAGGGAGAAAGAAAGAAATGGAGTTACAAAAAGAACAAATGCACGTAAAGATGCAAGAATAGAAGGATGAAAAGGAATTTCAAATTAAAATGAAAGAAATGGAGCTGGCATGTGAAAAGCACGATCCCACTTTACATGCAAATTCATGTTTTGACATTACCAAGAATATTAGGCTAGTTCCCCCTTTTAGCGAAAAGGAAGTAGATCAATATTTTCTTTATTTTTAAAAAATTGCTGAAAATTTGAAATGGCCAAGGTAGCATTGGAATCAATTATTCCAATGTGTGTTTTTTGGCAAAGCACGGAAAATCAGTTGTCAGTTAATCAAAGTGCTGACTAAGATTTGGTTAAGGACTGTATCTTAAAGGGTTATGCGTTAGTTCCTGAGGCTTATCGGCAAAAATTGAGGAATTATAAAAAGAAGCTGGACAAACTCATGTCGAATTTGCAAGAGAAAAAGAGCAATTATTTGAGAGATGGTGCTTAGCCAAGAAAGTTGAACATGATTATGAAAGTCTCAAACAACTTGTATTACTTGAAGAGTTCAAAAACTGTGTCCATTGTGACATTAAGGCTCATCTTAAAGAGCATAAGATCGAACCTTGGAAAATGCTGCTCTTGCTGCTGATGAGTATTCTTTAGCTCATAAAGTTCATGTTGTAAGAAAGTCTTTCACTCAACAGTCTACTGGTAGAAAGGTATTTCAGCCTAATACGACTCCTTCTAAAACTTAGTCTGGCACAACTTTTAAAAATCAAGCTTCTGATAAACTTGATTCAAAATCCTTGTCTATTCCTACGTGTACTTATTGCAAGAAAAAAGGACACGTCATTTCTGATTGCTTCAAATTGAAATATAGGCATCAGAATCAAGATAGACCTATCCCAAATGCTCTTGTTTCTAAGAGGTCAAGGTCACGGTCATGTATTGAAAGCAATAGATTTGTTGGGTCTAACAAACCCCAGTCTGACTTTATTATGGAGAATTATGAACCATTCATGTCAAAGAGTTCTATATCACTCTTGGGTGATTTGGCCAATCCTATCACTATTAAAATTTTAAGGGATACAGGAGCTTCTCAGAGTCTTTTATTATCAGGTACTTTGCCTTTTTCTGAGAAGTCCTGTTCTGATGAGAGTGTTCTCATTCAGGGAGTAGAGTGCGGCTTTGTTAATGTTCCTCTCCATTCTGTAAATTTGTCATCAGACTTAGTTTCAGGACCTGTGACAGTCGGTATGATATCTTCTTTACCCGTTGAGGGCATTCATTTGTTGCTAGGCAACAACCTAGCTGCAGACAAGGTTGTGGTTAATCCATTTGTAACTGACAAGCCTTCTTTGGATCAGAAAGTTGATCCAATTGAAAAAGAATACCCTGGTTTATACCCAGCTTGTGCAGTTACTAGAGCTATTGCAAAGAAAGCTCTTGAGAATGATTTTGATAAGGAAAATATTCCTTTAGCTGACACATGTATTGGTCAGACTTTCGATGAGGTCACTTTCACTCCTTGTTTCGATGAATCGAAAAATATTGATCACAGTGATCCTCTTTTAACTGCTCATTCTCTTTTATCTAATCAGGGTGATAAACGACAATCACTTGTCGTCGAACAGGAAAAAGATCCTGAGATCTCCTGTTTGTTTCAGAGGGCCATTAGTGAAACTGAAGCCACTGAAGTACCTGTCTGTTATTTCATTAAAAATGGAATTCTTATGAGAAAATGGAGACCTCCCGAGGTACCTGCTGATGACGAGTGGTCAGTGAACTATCAAATTGTAGTTCCAAAATCTTACAGACAGGAAATACTTAGTTTGGCCCATGAAACTCCTCTGGCTGGTCATTTAGGATTAAATAAAACTTATCACAAGATCTTGACTCACTTTTATTGTAAATTTTGTAGATCTTGTCATACTTGTCAAATGGTAGGAAAACCCAATCAGAAGATACCTAAGGCTCATTTGCAACCTATTCCTGCATTTGACGAACCATTTAGCAGAAGTGAGGTAGATTGTGTTGGTCCCTTACCTGAAACCATGTCAGGCAACCAATATTTGTTGACCATTATGTGTGCGTCAACAAGATTCCCAGAGGCAATTCCTTTGAGGAATATTAAACCAAAATCATAGTAAAAGATTTGATAAAGTTTTTTACTCAATTTGGCTTTCCTAAATCTGTCCAATCGGACCAAGGGTCAAATTTTATGTTTGGAATTTTCCAGCAAGCTATGCACGAATTAGGCATTCAACAATTTAAATCTTCTGCTTACCACCCTGAGAGTCAAAGGGCTTTACAAAGATTTCATCAGACTTTGAAGACTATGATTCGGTCATATCGCTTTGATACGAGTAAAGATTGGGATGAAGGCATTCATTTACTTTTGTTTGCTGTTGGGGAGTCGGTTCAAGAATCTCTAGGATTCATTCCCTTTGAACTAGTTTTCGGACATACTGTGCGTGGACCATTGAATTTGTTGAAAGAGAAACTTCTTTCTAATGAAGATACTGAACTCAATCTTCTTGATTATGTTTCTGACTTTAAGTATAAGTTGTGATACGACCCTGTAGTTAAATTACATATGTGTTAAAATTTAAATTCCTCAAATTCTTTGTTTCATTTTTATTTTATTTTTACATCATTAAATGTAGTTATTATTATGATGATGATTATGTTTGCATGGGTCTAATAGTTTGTTATAAACATCGTATTTTATTTCAAACGTAAATGTGACTCGTGTAAGCACGAGTTTTGTATGATAGTTTGTCGTTGCAAGTAAACAGTCGGGAAAAGCCGTGTAAATGATTGGCTGTGACTACGTCATTACTAATTATACTTGTTTACGCTTTTGTAATGCCCAGGTGTGATTTCGAAATCACACGTGATCTTCACGCATGTGTACATGAAATGACGTATTAGCTTGTTTTAAATGCTCAGTTACCTGTAAGAAATTTTCAGTCGTAGTCAGTCATAGTTGAGAGTCACATCATAACATCTTGTGGAGTTTCTAATACCTTAAGGAAAAGGTATTTCTGTGCTGGAAAGAGTTGTTCATTCGTACGTATGAGGAACAACATGTGTATTGTTAGTGGTGGCAGCTGTACTTCATCTACTTTCTAAATAATTATTTTCCCTGGAGAACAACCCTACTGGCTTTGGACAAAGACATTTGTTGAAATTATTTCTAAATTAGAGCAGAACAATACAAATTGTGCTTCACAGTGAAAATTCTGTACATTTTGTGTTAACCTTCGTCTGACGTCATCATCCGCCATCTTGGAACGGAACTGAGATTCAGACTGTATCAATTTAGAACTGTTTATTCACAAGACTTATGTGTTTTCACAAATTTAGAACAAATTTTTGGATCTTCTTCGTAAATCGTAAGTCTTGTTTCACATATTTACTTTTTCTCCGTGTTGTCTAGGGAAATAAATTATTTTTGTTAAAATTTACAAAGCTTGTTGTCTTCACTCTTTCTTTGTGTTACTTTGAACGAGCTGATACGTAACAGTTGTCAAAGGCTTGCGAGGTCGCAAGAGCAAATCTGCACTCTACTCAGTTAAAAATGAAATCAAGATATGATAAAAACTCAAGGGATAGGCGTTTTCAGCCTGGTGATAAGAGTTCTAGCTCTCTTGACCATTCCACAAGGTCCCCTTCAGGCCAAGAATTGTGGACCATACACGGGTGAAAGGAAAGTAAATGATTTAAATTACATCATAAATACTCCTTCGAGGCGAAAACAAAAACAACTTTGCCACATTAACATGTTAAAGGAGTATATTGTAAGAGATAGCCAAGTAAATCATGCAATTAATTTAGTTGTACCTGTCCCACCAACTGAGGATTTAAGTGAAGAAATTCAATCGGACTCTGTTGATCTTGGAGCAACAAATCTTCGGAATTCGGAAATTATGAAAAATCTGGACCAGAACCTCTTACGTTTGCAGCAACAAGAAAGGAATGAACTTAAACAGTTATTAGTCGAATATGAGCACTTGTTTCCAGATATTCCTAAGAGGACAAACAAAATTTTTAATGACGTTGAAATTGTAGATTCAAAACCTGTGAAACAACACCCATACAGGATGAACCCTCTCAAACAGGAATACTTGAAAAAGGAAATTCAGTATTTGCTGGAGAACGATTTCATAGAGCCCTGTAAAAGTGGCTGGAGTTCACCATGTATACTTGTTCCGAAACCAGATGAAACTTTCCGTGTGTGCACTGATTATAGGAAGGTGAACAGTGTGACACAAACAGATTCATTTCCTTTACCGAGAGTCGATGACTGTTTTGATAAAATTGGAAATGCCAAGTATGTCACCAAATTTGACCTTCTGAAAGGATTTTTGCAAATTCCACTAACGGAACGGGCAAAGGAAATTTCGGCATTTGTGACTCCAGATGGACTCTACCAATATAAAGTAATGCCGTTCGGGATGAAGGGTTCCCCAAGTACTTTTCAACGCTTGATGAATATGATTACCTCTGGTCTAGATAATTGTGATGCTTACATCGATGATGTCATCATCTACAACGACACCTGGAAAGAACATCTAGCCACGATTCGGAAATTCTTTGACAGACTCGCTGATGCAAATTCGACAATCAATTTATCTAAAAGTGAGTTTTGTCGTGCTTGTGTAACTTTTCCAGGACATATTGTGGGACATGGTCAAGTTAAACCTATAGATGCTAAGGTCAAGGCTATCTCTGATTTCCCTGTGCCTGTCAGTAAAAAGCAACTGATGCGATTTTTGGGTATGGCTGGATACTATCGGAAATTTTGTTCCAATTTTTCTAATATTGTTGAACCCTTGACAAACTTGTTGAGCAAGTAAAACAAGTTTCTTTTAACTGAAAAATGTCAGGAGGCTTTTGATAGGTTAAAAGCCATACTTTTAAAAGTGCGCCGGTTCTTACAGCTCCAAATTTCAGTCAGTCTTTTTAAATTTTATGTTGATGCAAGAGATGTTGGAGTTGGAGCAGTATTGATTCAAGAAGATAGAAATGGTATTGATCACCCAGTGTGCTATTTCTCTAAGAAATTAAATAAGCACCAAAGAAATTACTCAACAATCGAGAAGGAATGTTTGGCTTTAATACTGGCATTACAGCATTTTGAAGTTTACATTAGTTCAGCCCCTTCTCCGGTTGTTGTGTTTAGTGATCTCAACCCCCTTACTTTCATCGACAAGATGAAAAATAAAAATGAAAGATTAGTAAGGTGAAGTTTGTTTTTACAAGAATATAATCTTGACATCAGGCACATCAATGGAAAAGATAATTTAATTGCAGATACACTTTCCCGTGTATAGAAATATTATTTCATGTACACTTTATATAGTTCATAAGAGTTCTTCTTATGTAATTTTATTTTACCTCATGTATAATTTACATATGGTAAAAAGAAAGCTTTATTACATAAATCTTTCTTTTACTTTATGGGCGAAGTGTTACGTATATGTAATTCAATTACTTGAGTGTTAGTTTTAAATTCTTTTTTATTTTATTTTTGTTTCATTACATTTTATTGTAATGATAATTTTCACGGGATTTGACTATTTTCGGAAAATTCACTTCTCTGTTTTGACCTGAGTGAAACGTAAAAGGTATTACATTCTCAGTGTTTTTAGCTTACCTTGGTTGAGACGTTTTGTAAACACTAAGTGAAAATGATTGGATATTACCAAGGTCATGTTCGGCCCACGTGTTAGCTAAGTTGTAAACAGCCTTTCTTTTTATTTATTTTCAGTGTGGGAATCTGATTCTTAGATAAGGCTATTATAGCCTACGTGATAATTAGCCTTGTTTTCCTGTGCTCTTCAAATTAGTGATCACATAGCACGTCACGTGAGACACCATGTGATCTAAAATCGGTGCTTAAGACGACGATTTCTAGCAGATTTTTCAGTCGGCTCATACACTTTTAAGAGCTCTAGGTGTTTTTTTTATTTGTTGATGCCAGTTTGTTCCGAACTTCATCTCTTTTTTGGAATTTAATAATTCGTATTCTCTGGAAAACAAAACAAGTGCTTTTCTTTATAAAAATTCTGGGACAAAGACATTCAGTGCAAATTTATTCTGGAATTCTAAACAAAACATTATAAATTGTGATTCAACGAAGAACTGTTGCCATCAGTACAACGACCTCATTTGACGTCATCTCCTTCCATATTGGAACTTCATCGAGATTCTAACCTGGATTCAATTAGAACTGTTTAGTGATAGGTCTTATATTTTTCAATTCTAGGATTAATTTTTGGATTATATTCACAAACCATAAGTCCTATTTCATATTTTTATCTTGTTTTCTAGGGAAATAAATTATTTTGTTAAAATTTACAAAGCTTGTTTGCTTCACTCTTTTCTTTTGTTACTTTTGTACGAGCCTACAGGTAATATTATATATATATATATATATATATATATATATATATATATATATATATATATATATATATATATATATGTTGTTATATATATATATATATAGACTGTGTCTTTATTTTAAAACTCAGCATGTAACTTATTCTCTTTCTCTCTCAATGTGCTATACTCAATATTTTCGAAGAGGGATTCGTCAGTGATTGCCAATGTTATGTTTGATAAAGGCAACTGAAAATGCGGCAGCAGTTTTTGGACATTTAATTTAATAAAAAATACAGTAGTCTAGTACGGCCAAATATAATTTGCCGATAAAATAAATAAAGATGACTAGTTGTTATTTTATATCACGCAGTTTAGAACGTTCTATTCGTGATTATTCATCAAATTCAGTGTGGCAATACTGTGGATTACCCCTGAGAGTGTACATTCTCAGATGATGCTCTTTGTCATTTTTCAGAGAGAAATCGATTTTCATGCGTCAATGTGTCCAATAAATTATCAGAAAGATACTTAAATGGTACGTGGAGAAGAAAGTTTGGAAGGTCTCCTTTACCTTCATATAAGGTACGAGCGGTTGAACGTGCCGATGGTGGAGGAAAATTAACATAAACTCTACGAGTGGACAGGTTACGATCTGCGTGATAATCATATAGTTGTAATTGGGAGAACAGGATTGGTTTTTAGCAATAGTTTCCGTTTTTACACACACATACACACGCGCGAGGGCGCGAATGCTATATGAAGCTGTCATTACAGACGACAATCTACATTAACTGCATTGTAGATAATATGCTATGGATATCATGCTTAAGATTCAGTCACAAAATATTTATAACTCAATAATGGACGACCTCTACAAACCATCCCGACATTAGGAAAGAGGCAATCATATTGGATTTCTACATCCGCTGCTGATGTTAAGAATACCATACCCTAGCACGAGACTAAATTTTACATTTATAAACTAACTCTAGTTATACCTTACAATTTTGCTTAACAGAGCTAAAATTCATATCCTAACCACAAAAATGTAAGGCGCAGCCCACCTGTGTTTTGTCCTTTTATACGGGTGGGTGTTAATTCAGTTCCCCTTTTCTCCCATAGTGACCCATCCATGTAAAATTTTTCATTAGTCCCGTTTATAGGCCAGTTTTCATAATAACCCGTAGAATGTTCAATTTTCTGTATTTCCATAAAATTCCCACAATGTCCAATTTCCATATGGACCCATAGTGGCACATCCATGTTAAACTTCCATAACTTCATACTTTACCATCCGTGTTTAATTCCCATATCCCCCCCCCCCCACTGTCCCACCCCGATGTCAATTTCCCAGAACCTCCATATCGTCCCCTATAACTTCTTCAAACATACTGTAATGAAGGAAATAACATCAATATATACATAGATATAACATTATTCGCACAGAACGCAAGCTGTCGGCCCACCTATACAAATATTGCGTCAGACCAATACTTTTAAAATATTAGCTATAAAAGGTATTGTGCTAGGAAAATATATGACATGACCTAATAATCAGCGGTCGGCTTGTGTGATTTACGGGAAGTTGGCACGGCATTTGGCGGAACCCTTCGTTAGTATTTATTTGCAAAACATTGATTGAACAGCACTCTCGATAGGCTAGGAAATAAATCCTATATATCGCAAAGCTATTTTAAGTTGCCATGCAAGAATGACTTGCAGGTCCACAAAAAGTTAGTTTTAGTCGGATTTATTATTCTAGAAATTACTTTGCAACTGATTTGAGATTGTCCCCGAAAAATTCTGCGTAAAATGCTTAGAAATACAAACTGACTTGTAAGTCACAAATCAACACATCTGATCTGTTGAATCCAACGTTTAGAATTATATTCCCTGACTATTTGTGTATTGTGACTGAAATTGATTTATAGTCGGGCAATTCTGAAAGTTTGTTCCATCCGGAACACTATTTTATTTTTCAAGCTCAGTCCTGTTTAGACATATCTGAATTACCAGGAAGGAAATACTGAACTTCCGGCTACAAGATAACAGTTTCATGCAACATAATAAAGAGAAATGATATTTCGGCATATATCCACTTGTATGCTATGAAAGCTGTCGTCTGATTCACTATTGTTTTGACGTCCACGTTGTGTCTTGTGTTGATCAGATTTCAAATCACCCCTGGATCTGTCGTCTGTACATGCATTCCACAAGTTAGATAATAAATACAACCCGGATTAAAGTGGCTGCGCTTCATTCAAATTTGTTTGTTTTCAACGGTTTTTAATCATGTTGATACGGAATCACATTCGTGCTAAGTGGAGATTACTGAGGGGGAAATAGTGATAAGTTTCCCTATATTGATGACTCCTAAAAATCTAAGTCAATATGACGGAGGCAGCCAACTTTGACAGATACCTTGAATATGATTTTCTTGGCAGGTCTAGTGAGCTGGAACGACTGATGCTTTACTGGCAGAATAATAAAAGGATTTTTGTCATCAGTGGATTTAAATCTATTGGAAAAACTCGGCTTGCAGAACAATTCATTAGAAATATACCCGACAAAACTGAGACATTTCCGCTTGACTTCAGGAAGCACTGCATTAAAAATATGACAACGTTCGAACACACATTTTTTGAATTAATGAAACAGAAAAGTAAACATTTACAGCAAGAGAGACTTGAATTTAAAGACTGGCTGGAGAGCTTAATTCGAACCTTGGAAGATTCACATTTCATCCATTTATTTTACTTTGATAATGTAGAAGACATTTTGAACATAGAATCGACTGATGATTTTCTCGAGTTCTTGACAATATTGGTTAAAAGTTCAGAAAAAATAAAAATAGTTTTAACATCGACCATAACGACACACTTTGCAAGACTTGGGCCAATCTGTCACAACGAGAGAGTACTACCACTTTCATTAAAGGATTCTATTGCCCTTTTGAAAAGTGTGTGCCAAGGGATGAACCTAGGTGAATATAGTGTCCCACTAGCAAAATTATGCGAGGGTCTACCGTTAGCCATCATAATGACAGGTAATGTATTGTATAAAATTGCGAGATGAAAGGTTCCAGGACCATAGATTATCCCAGTATAGCATTTGTTTCCTAACGTTATGCACACTTATTTGTCGTTTTCTTTGCGAAAGATGGGCACATTTGAAATGGTGAATGAGTCGGTTTTGAAGTTTATGTTGTGCTCTCCATGATTTTGAATGAAAGAAATGAGAATTGTCCTTTTTTCACGAATTAATGTTTAGGTACTGAAATTTTGATGAAATGGTCGTCATAATACGTTGAGAATATCATCTGAGTATACGATGTTGTCAGCACTCCAAATTACCATTCCAAACTTCGTGATGCACTAAGGATAATGACAGAGATTCCACCTAAGTCGAATAAGTGATCACCTTACAATGCCCGGATGTAAAACTATCTTTTTCTTTTCTTGAAACACACATTACAAAAGTTCGAATATAATTTTTAAGAATATGTACCAACCATCTGCTCTGTAAAACGAATAAATATTTAAACAAACGAAATACAAGAATTTGATAATTTGATACAAATGAGATCTAATGTTTTATTCATCTGCCAAAATCTTAGTCCATATTGGAAAATCACGATGTATTTATCAGAAATCAGATATATATAT